>OY735207.1:17602494-17704994 GCA_963457665.1 Thysanoteuthis rhombus | reverse complement strand
TCAGGGGATTATTCTGCTCACAGATTTCCGCCGTCTATGGCCCTGCTGGAAAACCATCCAAACTATCTTCGTTTGCCAAGCTAAGCCCTTCATACAAACTGATCGAGTTACATCCTAGCACCAGAATGTTAGCTGTTTCATGGCTGTATTGTGTAAGCGTCGTCTTGTACCTATGATCATCTTGTGAGCGTTGTCTTGCGCCTATGATCGTCTTCGTGAGCGTCGTTGTGCGCTTATGATCGTCTTCGTGAGCATCGTCGTGATACGTCAAGTATTTATGCATGCCATCGAATATAGACCAGTCGACGAGGACGAGCCTAGACCCAGGAGTTACTTGACACACCTGTCCAATAACTGCGACTTGTTGGCATTGCTTTAGCCTGGTACAGTTATTAGCTGAATCTTCATCTGGAATGATCACCGTAGAATACGTGATCTATGGAGAAGCGATAGGTCAAGTGTATGGTCAAGGAAGCATGGAAAGAGGAACAATAGATATTTGTTGTGTAAAATGGATGCTTTCCTGCCATCATTAGGCAATGCACATAGATATATGAATGATTATGAATTGCGTTATATCATATTGAAACTCTTATTTGGAATTATCTCGCTTTATTGCACGGTGAATGGATCATTCGCCCTATACATTGTTGATACTGTGAATAGTTAGAAATGGGGCTGCTGCAGGAATATATATATATATATATATATATATATATATATATATATATATATATATATATATATCCTAGTTCGTACATATCTTTTAATACCACCCTGATCTTTACATTATATATATATATATATATATATATATATATATATATATATGCTATCTATCTATCCCACTCAGATCATATTTGATGAGAACACCCTGGTTTTTACCATGAATGATCACAATATATCGGTATGGATTATCTATCTATCTATCTGCCAAACTTCATACATACATATTCATCCATCTATCAATAGTAGTTTCTCTATCTCTGGAATTTCAACCACATTCACAATTATCTAACCCTCCTCCACTTGGTGTGTACGTGTGTCAGCCATATATATATGTGTATATATATATATACATATATATATATATATATGTTCCATAAGGGCTCGTTTATCGTATTTATTCCTCGTACTTACACTGTCTCCGCTTCACCGATTATAAATGACTTCGCCCTCAAGTGGGAGGGTTTACAGATTTTTTCATTCTACCAAGTTACAAACTACTTGAGTCTTTTCCCGTTTCTTCACTAAGCTTGTTCATGTCTTGAGACCGTTTCATTCCTCCACAAAACCTCCAGTGTCTCCCTCATCACAATCACCCACCCACCCTACCATGGCCACCGTCTTTCCATTTCATCATCATCGTTATCATCAGCAGCATTACCATCATCATTACTGTTCGAAACCGTCAAGCAAAACCACCCCAAATCGACATAGTAAATATCTACATAGGCTTTTTCAGTTCCTAGGTTGGTCTGGCTGGCTGGCTGGCTTGTCAGCTATGAATCTGTCTCAAAGAAAGCGAGAAAGCTATACTTCTTCTTTTTTTGTTTTTGTTTTTGCCTCTCTCCAATCAGTTTTTAGTGGCAGGTTCTATTTGCGATGTAAGTTTATGCTAAATTTGTCGCTTAGTTCATGTGCAGCACAAAAAGTGAGAGATGTAACATACCTATTGATCACAATTATTACCCTATTTTTCAATTGCTCACCCCAACGCAGCATGCCGCCATAAGACATTGGTTACGTGACGGTTTCTATCGAGTGACTAATCGGACCTGTTTCTCTCTCTCTCTCTCTCTCTTTCTCCCTCTCCCCTTCTGACAATCCCACCCTCTCTTCTTTTATTTGTTTTCAACACTCTTTCCAATTCATAGCATATACACTTCGGTGGGATCATTTTCTGAAGCGTTTTCAAGTAGTTTTTTTTGTCCATTATTATTGTGTCTCATGTTACACATAACACCATTACCACCACCTCATTTTAAAGAAACAACAGCCAAAAAACTCCCTCTCGTATTCGAGGTGTCTTTGGGGGGCGGAGAAGGCGGTCGTGTTATTTCGTTCGTCTTTTCCTTTTCATTATCTTTCATTCCACTTGGGTAATTTCATAATCCACTTCCGGCTTACTAGGCCCGTCGAAACTTTTGTGAGAACCCAGTTAATCGTACATCCCCATCTTCATCAGCAGTTGTTCGTGTTATTCTTCACATTGTCAACACTTGTACTGGGAGTTTAATGGCGAAGGCGTCTCATTTGATCTGCCCGTCTGTTTTCTTTTATTTTAATTCAACAATTTATTATAATCCGCTTCCGGATGGCCTGGCTTGTCGAAGCTTTTCTAGGTGACCAGTTGAGCGTACATCCTGCCACTATCTGTAGCAGCAATAACAAACTATTTTTATTAGACTGAACGTATTTGCATATTCATACCAGTTATGTTTATCACTGGAGATTAAGTAACGATCTTCTCGAATCACCAGGACCTTTCTCAGTATCCTTGCTGAGTCCTTAAACGACCGTAGTTTAGATTGCCTGAATCTTTCTGTATTACATCTAAACCAATTTTTAATGTTTTTGGTCATGGTTCCAAGTGTATCTACCATTAAGGATATCATTTTAACATGTAAACATACATAAGAGTGTCCATTGGTTCAGCTTGTTGTTGAATGTGCGGAGATAGTTGTAATGTAATATTGTCAGCGTGGAGTGGACACCTCTTCCACCGGAAACGACTTCAGTTTGATTCACTTGATTGTGTCCACTTGTCGTCACTCAGCTACTGACCATTCGGACACTTCTTCCACCGGCAACGACTTCAGTTTGATTCACTTGTGTCCACTTATCGTCACTCAGCTACTGACCATTCACACACTTCAGCCTTCAGGAGTGGCAGGAGATCACAGTAGCAATATTTTTCCAACTTGTCGCCCTCTACGATCTATGATCTAATAGCTCTAGTTTTTCTTGTTTACGACTATCGGGTTCGGTCTTTTCACTTGGATGAGGTGGTCGCTCTGGATGTCAAGACCCTCCTGTTTGGAAAATCAGTCTCTAAATGGATGGTGGAGAAGCGGAAACACACTGTAGATATACGAAGATTCCTTAAAAGGAACCCTTGTCTCCTGTCGAATCATCTATTGTCAGTGGCAAACTGAGGCATTCGGGAGGGGTACAGGGCGACACAAGGTCTTCCTGGCAACATCCCTCACCGGAACAAACCACAGAGGAAGAGCTAAGAAAAGGAAGCAAGACAGAAACATTCACAGACTACCAGACCTTCTTCTACAATCTTTATGGAAATACATTCTTGTCCTGAAAGAGTCTCGCTGGCCACCCAAGAGGGCTTGCAGCCGACGTAGAAAATCCTCCTAAATCTGTTGAAATGGAAAGTATTGAAAGGATGTTAGTTCGTCGGTTATGTCGTGATTGGCTGTCCGGCGTTGGCACCTACTGAATATCTAAGTGGGCACTACAAAGTAGTAATTTATCTGCAAGGCCATAACGTATCTGATTACTGGTTTGTAAATGTCTCTCGAGTAGTCACGAACACCGGCAATGGAATGATCATGTGGAAAATGGCTATCAACACAGCCACAGCTTATGCAGTTGACCGACCAGACTTTGTAGTTTGCGATAAGAAGGTAAAGAACCGTTCTCTGATTGATGTTGCTGTTCCGAACGATACAGACTTGTTTGAAAGAAGCAGAAGATATCATGAATTATCGGGAAAAAAAGATACTGAGGTCCGGCGAATGTGGAACTCGGGACAAGAACAGTTCTATTGTCTGTAGGTTGGAGGAGGATCATTAACATACCAACTTTGAGTCAGATAATCCAATCTCTCCTCCCCCATAGTAGAATGTGGTAAGTTGGTGCGTAATAACAGTCGTAGTTGTCTTTGGGGCAACGGACAGTATCAAGTTGAGAGATAGTGATTGTCCTGAACAATCCCAAGGAAGACGTTCTCTGTAAAGATGCAATTATTTTATTTTACAAATACTTATATTGTACGGTATCCATCGAAACATTATAAAAGAGAGAATAATCATCATCAGCAGAAGCTGTTTATCGTCCGTTGTTTGACGGAGACCTTCCCCAAGATTCACCAGACCTCTCTATAATGGACATCGCAGAGCTAATACTTTTTGAACTTGTCTAGTTCGTCATCTTATATTTTATCGGTCACTCTTTCACATATAATCTTTAGGGATCCACGTTGAATTGGGATGTCCTGGGGCTGTCTGCCATTCTTACACCATAACCAGCTCATTGCCATTTTAATTTTTTAATTGATTCTATGATATCTCAGGCTCCAGTTTTTCCTGTAAAATATTGTGCTGTCTTGAGATCTCTCCATCTGTTGTTGAGCATAATTATCTCCAGTGCACGTTGCATGGTTATCAGCTTAGAAGTCAATCTTCTGGTTAGGTTCCATGGTAGAGCTCCACAGGCGACAGTTGGTTGGAAACATCGGTTGTATACCTTTTTTAGGATTTGTGGGATGTGGGAAAGGTTCGAAAAAACAGTATATATCAAAGTTTTTTTTTTTTTTACATACAATGATTTACACGCTGATCTTGCAAAATCCCTGATGGTCAATTCGATCATTGCCTTAGAAGTGTAGTCTTTACCCAAGAGAGGTCTATTTTTGAAAGCCAGCATATACAGGTCTCCCCATAATAACGCAGTTTGTTATAGCATGATTCGTGGTATTACGCAGGTTGATGGTGGACCAAAAATAATTGATCTAGCTCCAAAAATAGTTACATTTAGCTCCTAAATAACTGAATTTTATTGCTGTTCAGTTGTAACGTTGGCTTTTTTTGGCCCTAACACCTTTGTTATAGCTAGACTGAATTATAGTCTAGTTGCGCAATATGACTGCATTAAAATATCTTCAGTTGTTTTGAAATATCAGTGTTTGTAATACTTGTACTTAGATAAACTTTCCAAACATAGAGATTTTGAGATGTGCAAAATTAAACTAACTATGACTGGGAAATATCAAAGGATTGGGCGTTTATTTCGCTAGGCAATTTTGCATATCGGCCTCCCAGATTGGCCTTTTCGTTCATTCAAACTGACGACTCGAGCAAAGGTGCTTTCCTTCCTAATCTCTCTGGAAAAGGTAACGTCTTCAATGCAATATGATCTCTCGTTAAATCTGGAGGCATTTACTGTGGAAAAAAATGTGAAGTTGATATATATGTGTGTGTGTGAGCGTGTGTGTGAGTGTGTGATAGTCACTGCTTGAATATTTACCTCCTTCCTTAGGTCTTTATATATGAACGAACAGAGAGAGAGAGAGAGAGAGAGAGAGAGGGGGGGTAAACCGCAGACATTTGCTGAGGAAAAAAAAAAAAAAAGCTGTGAGGTTAATATTTTTAAATGCATGAGATGATGATTGCCTTAATATTTACCGACTTTCGTATACTGATCTTAAAGACAGGCAAATCCTCCTCATTTGGAAGTTTGGCGGAACACAATCTTTCCACTCATTCCACTGTCTTCGCGGTTATGCCAGAGCCAGCCAAGATTTCTGTCTATTTTTCTAATCATCTGATTTAGTTGAGTACGTAGGTGAATATGAGTGCATGGATTATTCATTCGTCACTTTGAACGTAATCATTTAGGTGATCAAAATATGTTTGTCCTCATTCGAAATCCTGGCTTTTAGCTGGGTTCGAACATCAACTAGTGACTTCGTCGATAAAGACACAACTACCGTAGCCACTGGATAGGCTAAACTTATTTGCTTGTAATCTGAACAACAATCTGCAAGAAAATACGAAAAGAGGGAAAAAACTTTTCAAAATCCAATAGTCAATGACAATCAGTGATTCTGAACTTACGGCACAGGCCTCAAAATTGGGCAATTTGAACACTTCATGGGGTGGGGCAGCCTGAAATGTGAGTATGAAAAGCGACAACACTTCCATAACTCTGAACAGACGCGTGTTAGAGCGAAGCTGGTTAATTCCTGATTATACAATACAATTAATCATTAATTACACAATACTATTAATAACTAATTTTATTAATGATTTTATTGTAACAAATGCTTGGCTCATTAACTTTGGTCTGAGATATAAAAGCGAAGAGCTCATTATGTTGTTACTAAATTTCACGCAACAAAGAATTTATAAACATTTAGGAAGTACCGTATAGTATATCGGTATGTTTTTTTTACATTGAATTCACAATATAATATACAATAAATTATTCATTTATTGTATGGTGTAATCGAATTTTTTGATCTGTCAAAGCGAGACTCAGAGTAAACTTCCCTTTTTAAAAAAAAGATTCCACTAGACAATTGGCTCCAAAATCTCAATTTATGTAAAGTTGTTTCCCGTGACAAAATCATGTGCACTTTTTCAATAAAAAAAAACTCAGCAAGGTCTTTAGTGAATTTGACATATTTTGTGCGCACATTAATTTCCTTTGTTCGCCGGTTTCAAAACGTGTGTATGCGCAGACGCATATTTATGGACAGCTTGGTGTGAACAAAAGCCCAAAAGGTCAAGAACCTCTGCTGCCGATTCGCCTGCTGAAACAGTCTAAACCGCAATTTCATTGAAATCTCTGTGTATGTGCATTTATTACAACCGAGGTCGAATTCTGATGTCAAATTTTAATGCAGGAGTGTTAATTTTGAGAGCCATTTCGTTAGAGGCCAATTTTGAACGTAGACGGACAAACGCAGGGGCTTGGAGAATTTACGATTTCGATGAGTAAGTTACCATATCAAGAGGTTGTTTCGTTCGTGATTCAACACCCTGACTCAGAGGGTCCATTGATTGGTCGGAAAGTATACCGACGACATCTGATGAAGGGATCTTTCCACCGAATCCCAATTACAATTTCATTGAGATGGCTAATATATATATATATATATATATATATATATATATATATATATATATATATATATATATATATATATATATATAATCCGTGTACATGATGCATGGCCCTCTGAATTGTGACATGGCTGGCCCCATCTCATTATTCATTAGAATAAATGAAACAGCTAATTTCTAATTCCTCACACTAATTGCTGATTGACCCTTATGAGTCAGCTGTCTGATTAACTCTTATCCACACTTATCCCCTTGGACTGGAATGTTTACAGTTTGAAAATGTTGTATAAAATTCATATTGAATATATGTATTGATCCGCCATCACAATCAATAATTGAACAACCGTAGCATCGATATTTGAAGTCGTGAAAACAATTCCGTCAAAGAATAAATATGGTCTGGGTAAATTCTATTTATGATATTTTTTTTGGTGTTTTCCGCTGGAAAACATCTAGAATAAAAAAACAGAACAAATTGTTTTGAAACATCTACATTCTCCAGAATCTAGATGTTATTATTAAACCCGTCAAAATGAAGCCCTCCTTCCTGCGCCAAGAAAAGAAAAGGAAAAAGCGTCTAGTGGAGTACTGATGCGTAGATTTCAAATCGGTTGACAGAACGGCATGGCCAGGGGCCACTGGTACACATGAACAAACACACGGACTAACAGATAAGCACGTGAACAGGATAGAACCCTTCGCCATATTCGATGGATACCGTTGTTCAATGTTAGATATGATATACTGATGTTTATGTGACACTACAATGGTTGAATTTGCTATTTCGTGAAATTCCAAGTGTTTTGGGGGAAAAATTCTGTAATATAATGAAATCTCTAGTTTTACCTTCGAGTGGATTCTGCACGAAGTGTGTCGACAAGGTGATACCAGCTCACCCTAACTCCTCACAGCCTGCCTTGAGATGGTCTTCTGAAACATGGACTGGGAAAATGAAGGGATAGGAATACAAGATGGCATAAGTGAAAAAAAAGGAAAAAGAGGAACTGGAGTCCGAGACATCATAGAATCCATTAGAAAAACTGACAATAGGCTGGTCATGTTGACAAAATGGCCGACAACCAACGGACATCACAACTCACTACATGGATCCTCTGAGATCACATGCGTAACCGAGGCTGGCAGAATACAAGATGGAGAAACGAACTAGACAAGTTGAGGAATTATTGGCTCTACGACGCCCATGATGAAGAGGTCTGATGAATCCCGGGGAAAGTCCAACAACGGATGATAAAAGACATGATGGTGATGATGATGATGATGATGTACTGATAATGAGAATTGAAAAAAGTAGACAAAAATGACCTTATATGACCCTATCATAGCGTCCCATATACAGGTTACAAGTCTGCTCAAAGAAAATGAATGAGGTAGTAATTAATTACCCTAACGAGGATGTGAAATGTAACGCGCTGTTTCAGCGCGGATGTCGTTAAATACTATCGTTAGTACGAGTGTCGTTACAACGAGACTTTACTGTAATACGATCTGCATCAGAATATAATAGCCTTATTGTGCCTGTCAGTAGCACTTTCTTCCTGTTTTTATAATGTGCGACATGCCGATAGAAGGTTGCAACTTACTCAGACAAATGTTATGACTCAAAAGGCAAAACTTCGATTTTCCCCTTCCAATGGTAGGAGTTTTAAGACGGTTCCGACTGCACTTATTTCCTCGGGAAAGACATGAATCCATTTCTTTTCTTGTCCTGTATGAGAGCAGGACAGACTAGACTTTTGAGCAATATGACAATCAGTATAAAATCCAGGGAACGGAGCCTCGTTAAGCTGGTTTGATGCTCAAGTTGACGTCTTTCTGGCAGCTCCTGCGGCCAACATTATGTCAGTTGTATCAGCCGCTGCTTTCCTGTGGTCGACACCAGTAAGGCCGGTAGAGGGATTCAGACAACTTCATCTCAGTGACATATCCAACGCAGGCATCAGGATAGCATCAAATTTGGAAATTGAGCTAGTTTTGAGACAGAAATTATCTAAGATGAAGCTCGGATTATCTATTCACCCGGTCAATTCGTCTTTTTCGAAGCCAATTTTGTAGAATTTGGCTATTTTTCCAAATCATTTAGCTCAACAATCTCAGTCGAAACTGATTGCGTTTACTTCGCTCTGGTACCCTTGGGAAAGGCATATATCTACCTCCTCTCCATTGTGCCAACACCTCATGCATGGCAGGACAAGTCTATCATCCACCATGTCTTACTTGGGTATGGTTTATGTTGAACCAAGATCGCCAATTAGGATTTTTTTTATTTGCGTTTTTTTTTTTTTTTCGAATTTGTCAGACCCAGTGTTGATAGTATTTAGATCGGAAAAAAATGTTTTTTTCTTCATGTTTTAAAGTCCAGTGTTGATAGTTGAGACGGGTTTTTTTTTTCAATTTTTCGAAATTTGAGAGAGTTTTCCAGAATCGAAAAATTGAAAAAAATTACATTTAAATTGGCAAACCCTGCGTCCATCAACGAACCCCGGAAGGCTGATTTTAAAATAATAGTGATGATAATAATTGGAAAAAAACCCAAAAAAACAAAAACAAAAAAAAACAAACTCTGCCCCACAAGGAGACAGGGGAGGGAAACAGTGAGTGAAAGAATAGCGATAAAGTCAGTAGGCATTGATAAGATAATTGGCCTCATCGTCTAAGGCGTGGCAGTAATTAGCGAATTCGCCGGCAAGGCCGTACCTTCCCATACTGGGTATCACATCACAGTCGATTGGTGGCTGGGGTGAATGGGATGGCGCTCAAAGTGCGTGGATTTTTGCTATGGCCTCTTGAACTGGTGAATTATTCACTCGGGAGCAAATGAAATAATTTTGGGAGCGAATGAAACATGCGGGGTGAATAAGCATTAATTATGAATGATTAATTCACATAGATATTTATATTTTCCTATATTTGAAAAAAAAATGTCTTGCTATTAAAATGTTTAGTAAGTTCTGATTACTTTTTAAGTTCAGTTGAGATTTGATATGCTTTTCCTTTCTACCTATGGTTTTCTAATTTCGAAATAGCTGGATATTTCGCAAAATTATTGCAATACAAGTTTTTAGTGGAGACCAGATGAGCTAATGATACAGAGAGTATGTATGAAATTATACGCTTGGGAGAGTAAGAGAAAATGATCAAAAACGCAGGGAAATCTAATCGCGGGTGACTGGAAATTAGTGATGAAGATTCGGGGGTGAATGCTTCTGAAATAGTTGAATAAGTACTGAGCTATGGCATGGACTAGGAACCCAGGGTTGCCGAATAGTTGCCAGACACTTTTGGCCAAAAACACGCCAAGAAGGAACAAATGCAAAAATTTGTTTATATAACCAATGGTCATATATTCTTGAATATGAGACGATTTTTTTCACCAAAGCAATGTCTCCAATCCAGCAATTCAATTTATACTCGTGTCAGTCAAAAATCCATGTTTTGATGACCGCTGACCAACTTCCGTCCACGGCATATTCGTAAGACGTGGATAAGACAACGTTTTGGCAAAATAACAGACCCGTCTTATACTCGAGTCAGTTGATTTATGTTTAATTCTGAACTAGTCTTACACTCACAGTCGACTCATATTGATAAATATGGAGAATTTTATTATCAATTTTCTTTGGATGAAGTATTATAAGTCGTTAGTGTTAATTTGAAAAAAAAAATCAATACAACTATTTATCTTGAACTTGATCTTTCAGTTACATTTTTTTTATCACAGTTTTATGGTGACGCCCCTAGATTCAAAGTAGTGTTGCTGAAAAAGTGAGATGGGAGTGAATAGTAGTATAAAAAAAACCCATAATGATAGTTCATAAAATGATATGATACACATCGACCACCAAAAATAAGATTTGATTATGAAAATACTATTACGATAAAATCAAGGTGGCCAAAAATGAATATATGAACAAACCGAAAAGTTTATGGTCAAATGCTTTTTGAAAAGGCCAGATCCGTCAAATTTGGCCATAACGTGCCTTTTCATACGTACCCGTGGCGAGAGGGTTAAACTGAAATACTGTTATCAATTTTTTTGACATCTGTGAGCAACATTTTCCGGTAAGCCAAATTTTGACGTTTGCACACAGTTCCAATGGTGATTTGAAACAGTACCAAATGTAATAATAAGTTCTTTTCAATTTTGAAAAGATATCATTGTAAAGTATTATTACTGAAATAAGAGAGAGGACCTTTGGGATTTTGCAACGATACTTCCTTGCCAAGCAATTATCAGAGTTCTTATGCATCTATCTACGGGTATGGGGTAGAGTATAAATATATGTATATGTAGCCAAGTATGGTTCACTCACTAAAAATGAGAAGCGGTGGTAATTCAAGTGACCCACGTCGTCTCGCATCGGGCACTGAGCAATGCTTCAGTACTTGCAATGATCAGTATCGTTTTCAGCTCCTTCAGTTGCAAAAAAAAAAAAAAAAAAAAAATCACTCGGGACAATGACACCACATTTTGCACTGAGGTACTTGGCCCATTTAGTGTGCTTTTATCAGTGACGAGTGACAGTCCTCTCTCTTTCTCTTTCTCTTTCTCGTGCGCGCAAGAAACGGGTGGATTCCTCTTCCTCTGCAAGATTACACCATCCAATGACGGTACATGGAAGCAGACACAGCGATCCGAAAGAGGCTGAAAACAGTAAAAAAAAAAATGATCGATTGATCAACAGTATGTCTTCCCAGATGGACAGTTCTTGATGCAATGACATCAACTCTGCCTTGGCGCAAAATCTGGAGATGTGTCTTCCAGGTGTACGATGAATCCATTCAGTTTTCAAGTTGGCGGGAAATCAAGTTCAATCCTAACACTTTCGCTAATTCAGTTTTATTCGGCGTCTTCGATGCTTTCATCTCCTCTTTTGCGGCTTCTTCACACACACACACTCACACATATATATATAGTATTATTTTATAATTTTTCATTTTATTGTACATATTATAAAATGAAGTATGAAATGGAATGAAATCATCATTTACATTCACTTCTGTCTTTCATATGTCCCAGTATATATATATATATATATATATATATATATATATATATATATATACTGAATTCGGATATTATATTTCCGATGTGCGATGGGTTTATTTCATAAAGTGCTCGATACATTGAATATTAAACATTGAGTTAGGTCGGAGTAGATCTTATAATATGATGATCTGAAGGATTCGCTACCAACACACACACACACACACACACACACACACACACACACATATATATATATATATATATATATATATATATATATATATATATATATATATATATATATATGTGTGTGTATGTATAGTGTGAACTTCCTTATTAACAGATTGAATAGGACCTGGTATTCGTTGATGCCGATTGTCTGGTATTACGGAATTACGCAAAAATTGAAGAAATTACTAAAATTATATGAGAAGAACCCAGCACAAATGCATACACGACATGGTACAATAATGAGCATTGCAAGAGAATATAAAATTATAAATGAAGGAAATAAGACCAATTTCATCTATATTCTCGTGACGTATGTCTGTTTCTTTACACCTAGATCATCGCACACTCGCGACATTGAGGCATCCGTTTCTAACTTCTTTATCAGCTCTTATTCCAGAGAAACTGATAACAACACAGGTTTCTTGATAATAGCAGTACCACCTCTTTGTTCGGAAGCCATGGTAAGAAAGGGCAACAAATCCAGGGGTATAAAGGAGGTGAATTAGTAAGGCTCTGCCTCCACCGCGGATGTTAATGACGATGGTGTGGATGAGTGTCCGTAAGCGGTAACGGAAAAGACCACCGATTTCGAATATTTCCGAGGTAAACGAAATATTAGTAATAAACAGATATCGTCAGTTCTTTTCCAAATTCCGATTATAAAATGTCCGTCAATAAGAGAGTTTACCGGTTATATATATATATATATATATATATATATATATATATATATATATATATATATTGGTCAACAGCATGTCTTCTCAGATGGATATATCTTTCATCACAAAATGAAAAGTCTACACGCACACACACACACTCACACACACACACACATACATATATAATGACGGAGGTGGTCATTAGTCTCCACGGTTCCTTTCTTTGGTCGCTCTTAACGATTCTTTTTAGTGCCCGTTCGGCCACGCATTTGAACATTTTAAGATATGTCACCCACTGCCTATATCTTCTATTTTTGCCGTCGATTCGCCTTGTGATTTAAAAAAAACCGACTCAGATCACCGTGACAAGAAAGCAACCATAAGATTAGAAAGATTGCTCAAATTAATGAGGACAAGGGACCCATTGACAAAACTCAAACTCCTGCTCTGCTTTCCGCTTGTCCTTGGCGTATGTTTCTGTCGAATTTCGATGCTTCTCCGTCCTTCACGTTGACCTCTCTGTTTCTCCCTTATCGCCTGTTTTATTGGCCTTTTTTCTCGTCTATTTATTCATTGATGATATCGTAATTCTTCCAGCTACTCACCAAATCCACCCGTGTCTCGAACTACTGATTATACACCTCCACGTTGAATAGTAGTCAACGTAGTGAGTTCGATCCTGGCTTGTGTCAGATTAAGCTAAGCCTGAGATGCATGAAGGTGATTTGCTTCGTAGTAATGGTTAGCGAGCCAGTCTCGCAGACCGCTTTTTACTCCGTAGTGAGTTAGTTCCTCCTAAGGGACTCTACACTTCAAGCCATGAGCCAGAACAAGTTATACTCATTACAGGAACACCTTGGTTTTCGGACGTCAAAGCATCAAAGATTTTCAATACTCAAGCACGCTCCCAAATATTCTTGTTGATTTTAATAAGCTGTTCCAATCTTTTTACGAGGCTATTAAGGACAGGTCCAAGTGCGCCAATGATGATAGAAACCACTGTCATCTTCATGTTCCGCAATTTTTCTGCATTCCTGCAATATTTTTCCAGTATTTCCCCTCGCCCAATTTGTTTCCTCTGTTTTCATAAGCAACCTTGACAGGGGCCTGTAAGAATAATGAGAATTGTTATCTGTAAGTCTTGGATTGAAGCCACTCATAATCCGATTCAATCTTACTGAGTGTAACGCCGGTTGAAATTGAGTTTGATTTTATGATCAAAATATAACCTGAACTTATCGAGTCGAGGCACTTGCAGGGGTCAAGTCAGCGGGAAAAATGAACAATGATATGAAAATTGGCACATTTCTTTCCAAAATACACTGGGGTTGAGTTTTTCAAAGCATTTTTTTTTTGGTAGTGTTGAATTACTGTCTGTGGTTTAGATAACAATTATTAACATTCAAAGAGTTTTTCGGGCATCATTCTTGTGGTTTTTGTTTTTAACACGACGGTTTGGCTACTTCGCTGTACGGTCTTCTTCAGGTGTAATATCTACATGTGATGGCGCTAAACAGAGTAATCAAATTGTTACCCCGCACCAATGAAGGATTTGAGTAACGTCGATTTCTTTTCTTTTCTTTATCAGGCCTGGATCTTCATACCTTGTCCCGGTTGAATGGCAGAAGCAACATCAGGTTGAACTCTGCACTTGTCTGACTAGTACACCCAAATATTGTGCTAGTATCTTTTTTTTCCAGATGATTTAAGATAGAAGATCCATTTTTTAGAAATGATTCTGGATAATTTTCTGAAGATTGGTTCTGGTACACGCTCATACTATGGGGATTCATAAATGTGAAGCACGGATATCTATATTTATGTAATCCTTTTCTTCCTCTTTCTCCATAAGTAAGAGGTGTCTGTGGGTCTGTGTATTTATCTGTCACGCTATAGGAATTACCTCGACATAGATGAAGCCAAACCAAATTTGGCATACCTGCTCTCAATAGACCTTGGGAGAGGAGTTAAAATGAATAGAAGGTTTTGACGAATCAGCTATCGGCTAGAGGTTTTAAGGAATCGGTTACCGGCTATAAATTTTGGGGAATCAGCTGATTTAAAAAAAAAAAAAAAGAAGCCATATCTAGCTGGAAAATGATTAATTTGGCAACCTAGGTTTTGACTTACTAAGCCATGTGTCCTCTTTCCAATTTTGCACCCTGTTCATTTCTTTCCAACCATATTCTATCTCCTTCCTTGTAATGTAAACTCTGACTGAAACTCAGGCAAAGAAGAAAGCGAAGGTAGAGTAAGATGAATCTTTTTGCTTTATAATGTTGTACTATATTCTAGAAAATCAACGATGACATCATTTTCTAACTATTACAGTATGAATTCGTTATTTGATGCAGTTTCTGAGTCGTCGGTAAAATATATTGGTTGTAGAGAAAGTAACATCAAACGTTCAGAGAGGAAATGGAGAAGAACAGTTAGAAGGTAACAAAAATTGTCTTTGTGGAGAGCATGATCATCATTCAATGAGTTTTTTTCTTCGGACAATTGAACTGCTTCTTGTTGTTTGTGTCGTCAACCCAACGTTTCGGTTGATTCATTCAACGGCCTTCTTCAAGTACACTATCCCATTATGATGGTGGTAAGCAGAATATTCTGACGGTAGCCACGTACCAATGGTAAGATTTCATTTTCTTTACTCGTTATGCCTGGATCTCCATATCTGAAGAAAGCTGTAGAACAAGTCGACCGAAATGCTGTGTCAGCAGCTCAAACAACAAGGAGTTTAATTACCTGAAAAACTCATTTAACAATTTTAATGCCCCTTTCTCGAAACTACATACATAATTATCATAACTGAAATAACGAGACAACCCCCAATGAGGTATGACAGCCAGTGACGAAGTTCCGATTTCTGTTGCATGCATCAGCTTAGTCATCCATGCGAGTCTCAAGTTTGGTCGATACCAGGACTTCATACCAACAAGCTTGTTTTTTATGACCACCCCTTTGGCAGGATGCAAGTCTACCCTAATCCACTCAGCTTAGGGTGTGCTCAATTAGCTGCAGAGCGCACATTCGATGAGTTTCCCACTCTCTTTACTCACTCCGGGAATCGAACCCAGGACCCTTTGCGTCTTAGGACGGACGTGCTAGTCATTACACGATCCGAGTAGACTTACAGTCATCATCATAAGCAATGACAGAAGTCCTCTATGAAACCAATTTTTTCGTTCTTTTATGAAAGAATCTAGGTTTCTAGACGAAATTATTTCCTATAGGTTTGATGTGATACTTTTTCTCGTAAAGCTTTTAGGGTTTTTTTTCCCACTAAGAGATTGTTCCAGTGATCTGATTAAATGGAAATCTCGAGTTACCAAGCAGTTTGAGTAAGGACGATGTGGTAGAATATCTCGACCTAACCATTTAATCTTCTTTTAAGTTTATTTCTTTCAAGTTGATTTGACTGAGTGTGGGCTTCCATTATCGCTCAATAAAATGGCGCTCAGTCTGTTGTAGGAGATTTTTAGTGCAATTTCTTTCTCGTCATTCATTTAAGTTGTTGACAATGAAGATCTGTTGTGATGGCCGCGTTTTATTCTAAGATATTGTAATTGACGAAACCTTTCATCTTCCATCGACTGTCCACCAAGAAGTTGCAGATGTATTTTTGTTAGTGAGGTTAGGGGAGTCCATGAAAGGCTCAATATAGAACACCAACGATGGGATATTTTGATGCAATGTGTGACGATGATCAGACCTGCTAACTTGGGTAAAATGAGGGTGGCATTATTCTTTTGCTTGAATTATGCGAATATATTAGTTAAGATCTAGAGCGCTGTAAGGCCTCAGGGTGTTTTGATTCTTGGTCCTTGCAAAGGCTTGGAAATAGCGTTTTCTGTGCTGAATTTTGATGCAAAATATACACAACGCATCACAAGTCATTGCAGTTTTTCCTTCAGACTAGGGTTGGCATATCGAAATGGAAATGAAAATATCAGACCTTCCTCACTCTTTCCTGATATGATAATTCTTATTAACGGAACATGTAAATCGAGAGAGAAAAACTCAGTTATCTGATACTTTGGTTTCCGGAAAAAAAAATATAAATGCTAAGTTTACGATTTTTCGTTTGTGAAAAATGCTATCAAGGAAATATCATATATTATACTTCAACAAAGATCGTGAGGCGGAGGGAGACAAAGAATATTGCAATAGAACTACATCAAATGTGTGAGACTTCGCAGGTCTCAGAGATGTTGAGAACTTCACGTTTAAAAAATATCATCTCATATTTATTTACTGTGCTTACTTCAGTGTGATACAAGGCTACAGATATGGAACGTTAAACGAGGATATAACACTATTATTTGTCAATGAGTTTTAGGAGTGAAATCACTATCACGTTTCTAGGAGGGTTTTCTTTCTTCACTTTCTTTCATTCTTCTTTCTCTCTTTTTTTCTTTCTTTCTTTCTTTCTTTCTTTCTTTCTTTCTTTCTTCATCCCCTCTTTCTTTTTTCTGTATTTCTTTGTTTTCTGTACCCCTCTTTCTTTCCATCTTTCTTTATCCATTACTTTCTATCTATCTTTTCAGGACTCTACCTCTCTTTGTCTTTCTTCTAATTCATCTTCTTCTTTCTTTATCTCTCTCGCCTTGATTCTTTCTCCCCCCCCCTCGTAATATCAACTTCACTCATTTCTTTCCGTTAATTGGCTTCAATCAATTCTTATTTGAATCTACTTGAACTAAAATGTTTTAACGACAGCACTTACCATCTTTCTTTTTACTTTCTTTATTTCTTTTCAGGGCTCTTTCTCTCTTTCCTTTCCAGCAGGATGTCTTTCGTTCTTTCTCTTTCATTATTTCATTTAATGTTTCTTTTTCTCTCTTTTCAATGCTCTTCCTTTTTTGTTTTCATATTATCACATTAATATTCTATTTTCCTTAAGCTTAGCTTAGTCTGGTACAAGGCCACGGATGGGGGGGTGGGCTCTGAACTAAGATATAACGAACTACGTTTTGCTAACGATCATGCTACAGTAGGCACCCTACACTAGTTATTGGTTGAACGTTGCTCATGGTTTTTTTGGGTTTCTTTCGTACTTTTTTCTCCACTTGATTACATTATCTTATTTGTTTTTAAAGCTTCCCTTTTCATGTTTCGTTTCGTTTCGATTCTTTCTTTTTTTCCTTCCTTTTTTCTTTCTTTCTCCTTTACGTCTCAATTTCTCTGCATTTCTCATTCCTTCTTTCCCCCCTTCGATTCTTTTTTTTTCCTTTTGTCTTTCTTTTCTGGAAAAAAAATGTCGTTCTCCGTTCTACCTACATTTTCCGTCCCTTCAATTGAACCTCGCTGTTGCAGGTTTCCTTCCAACCCTCTACTTTCAAAACTTCCATTCAATCGTTTTTTTTTTCTTTTTTTTTAACGAGGCTCTTCCTTACTTGTTTCATTTTGTTTGTTTCTCTCTTTCTTTGTTTTCTTCTTTACTCTTACTTCTTTCTTTCAACCTCTCTTCTGCTTTCATAACGTCCCTTTCTTTCTTTCACGCCCGCTCTCTCCTTTCCTCTGCAATGTCAACCTCATTTATTCCTTTCCGTCAAGTCGTTTCAATCAATTTCCATTTAAATCCACTTAAATTTCCCACCATGTCTAAACAACAGCACTTATCCCGGAGACGACAAGGAAACGGAAAGAAGGAATCCATTCAAAAACAGCTCGAGTCAAAACAGGTCTGGTTAGTCGCTTGATAGGAACCGCCACGTGACCGGCATGCTGTGTTGGGGGTTATCAATTAAAAATTGGAAAAAAAAGGTGAATAATGAATAAGTTACTTCTCTTGCCCTTGGATAGGTTGTGAACACGGAAAAAAAAGCCGATTAAAAAACAAACAAACAAAAAAACCCCCTAAAAAACATGCGTGAACACTGCTGGATGCACACTAAGAGGTCAATTTAGCACAAAATTACATTTCAAATTGCCCCCCTCTTGAAACCTATTTTCTTGAAAGAACACAAGAACCATTTTTTCCTGAGACAAAATAGGGCAGTAAATGTTCATATTTCCGGGCAGCTAGCTCCATCGATGTAGACTCAAAGCCAGGCAGCCAGTCAGCCAGTCACACTTAGAAAATGGAAAAAGCTATGTTTCCTTTGACTATGCTGATGTTGACAGTTCGGTTGACGGTCACTAATTTCGAAGACAAGTGGCCGATAAGATTTCACTTTTCCTACCTAACAAGGCATTAATGAAAATGTTACTAAAGATAAAGGCACAATCGAAAAGTAACAGGCTATTGGTTCGTTCTGACGTCACGCCGGGTTAGTCGGTGCGATCATCAATGGAGAAAATGAGCCGTAATTTGTATCCATACCTCTTTGCACTCATGCATTTACACACGCACGTGTCGATATATATATATATATATATATATATATATATATATATATATATATATATATATATATATATATATATATAAGAGTAGTGTGTGTGTGTGTGCGTGCGTGTGTGTGTGTGTGTGTGCATGCATGTGTGTGCGCGCGTCGTGGCCCACATGATCGAAAATAGAAATCGTTATTTAAATTGTTTACCATTTCCTATCGTTCCGAAATAAGTCGCGACCTATGAATAAGCCATGCGTTCCTTCCGACATTCCTTTCTGAGATTATTGCTTTTTCTTTTCAGCTCTTTTCTTTCTTTCTTTCTTTTTTTCTTTCTTTCTCTCTCTCTTTCTTTCTTTCTATCTCTCTTTCTTTCTTTCTCTCTCCCCCTCTCTTTCTTTCCCCTTTCTCTCTCTCTCTCTCTCACTTTTTCTTTCTTTTTCGCTCCTTCTCTTCATACTTTCTTCATCTTCATAGCTTCTCGTTCTTTTTGTCGGTTTTTTCAATCGTCGTCATTCATTTGTCCACCTTTTCATTCTCTCTCTTTCTCTTTCTCTTTCTTTCTCTCTTTCTCTCTCTCGCTCCCCCCCTCTCTCTCTCTCTCTCAATATCCTTTTCTCCCTTTATCGTTTCTTTTCTTCATACTTTTTTTTTCTTATCTAAGCTTTTCTTTTTCTGTTCTTCCTTTCGTCGCAATCCATTTGTTAATTCTTTCTTTTATTCTTGCTTTCTCTCCCCCCTCGTGTTGTCTTTCTCTTTCCTTTAATTCATCTTCAATGTTTATTTCTTTCCTCGTTATTCTTTCCTCGTCACTGTTTGTTCCTTCATTTTTTTCTCTAATCGTCCTTCTTTTTTTCACCGTCATTCTTTTTTTTTTCACCGTCATTCTTTTTCTCTTTCGCTTGCTCTTTTCCTTCAATCCGTTCTTTCGCACAGCCATCATTAATTTAGGACAAATTTCATCTCGAGCTCCTATTTTCATCTACGGTAACCGTAAAGCCAAGCCCTTCTCAATTACTTTGTTGGCTTATTCTCAAATAGAAATTGTAAATCTGGAGAAACGATCGCGGGGATTGGGGGAAGGATAGGAGAAAAGAAAAACGGTGGGGGGTAAAGGAAGAAAGGAAGGAGAGAAAGAAGGGAGAATACGTACTCGTATTTTAATGAAGGAAAGTGGAATAATTAAATAATGAGAGAAATGGACGGAAGAGATCGAACGGACAATAGAAGGTGTAACGAAAATCAAGTTCGGAATTTGAAAGGCGAGAAAAAGAGGAGGAAAGGAAGACGGAAGGATAGAGAGGAAAAGGAGGAAGGAAGAAGGAGGGAGGTAGAACAGGAGGGAGATAAGCAATGGAATGATCATCGAACTACAAAACTGTTGAGAAAGGAAGAAAGAAAGAAAGAAAGACAAATTGAAACGAAACTTTGAGAAAAAAGAAAGAAAAAAGGAAAAGAAAGGGACTAAAGTGAACAAGGGTGGGGGAGTACTAAAAATGTGGAAGAGAGAATGAATTGTAAAGAACTAAGAAGACAGGAAGAATGACGAGAAAGAAAAAGAGAGGTGGAAACCAAGACAATTTGATAAGGAAGGAATTAGGTAGAAAGAAAGAAAGAAGATAAAAAAGACTGAAGAGGAATAAAGGAAAATAAAAAGGATGACACTAAAAGGATGAGAAGAAAAAGAAAAAACGAAGAAAGAGAGTCACACAGAGGTGAAGAAAGAAAGACAAAAATGAGAGTGATAAAGAAAGAAAGGAAAAGAATGATACGACAAGAACGAGCAGAAAAAAGATTTTAAAGAAAGAGTTTTAGATATAAAAAAACTTACTAAAAAAAAAGACAAAGAAGGGACCGTGAAAAAACAAAACCCCCCCAAAAAAAACAAGATACGAAATGAAGAAGAAAGAAGGTTCGAGAAAATCGGAAAATCGAAGAAATAGGAATGAAAGACGAAGAGAACAACAAAAAATTGAAAAAAAAAAAGGTTTACCGGAATTAAAAATGAAAATGAAATGAAAGAAAACATATCTTAGAATGATTTCGTTTCATTTCGAAACATCTCGAACTACAATAAAAACAAGAAATAGAATAAAGAACGAAAAGAAATCACCCGATGACGAAGACTTAGAAATAAAAATGTCCGAAGTGAAATAAACTGGAAGAAAAAGACAATATATGAAAGGAAGAAGAAAAGAAGTTCGGAGAAAAAGAAGAAATGGAAATCTAAAAAGAAAAAAAAAAAAAAAAGAAAAAAAGAGAGAAAGAAGAAAGAAGAAATGAAATAAATTTGGAATGTTTTTGTTTTTATTTGAAAAAAAATTTTTTCTCGAACTACACAAAAAAACAATAAGAAGAAACTAAATAGAATAACGAATGAGAAAAAAAAAGCTGGCATACTAAGACGAAGAAATAAAAATATTCTGAGTGTGATTTTCCGCTTGGCCAGCTCTGATGAGCGGGTTTGTGAAGATCTCAGGGAAAATCCGTTTTTATGAAGATGGTGTAATTTCTCATTTCGGTGAAGAATAATCAGTTATCGGTTGAACTAAGTTCACCTCGGCGACCATCTTGTCTTGTTTATAAGGCGTCGTAAATCAGTGGCCAATGACATGTATTCGACTTGATGATGAGTTGGCAAGTAAATGTATAGATATATGCATCCCTGTGTGTATTTTTGTTCAAAATGTGTATAAATATGTATGAAGACGAAGATGTGAGTCATAGTCCGTTCATTTTGTACGTGCGTGCACACATATTTTGAAACCAGCACACAGAGAAAATTAATGCGTGCACAAATTGTTTGTTGCCCAGAATAATGTAGTTGTAATAATTGATAATGCTTATAATTATACTGATTGTAAATAATCTCGTAGCTGATTGTTCTTTTCCTAACTTCTTTTTTTCGAACAATCTAATCACTTCTTCCCATCTTTGATGTTGACACAACGTTTCGGCCGATTGATTATACAGCTCTCTTCCTGAACACGAGCAAAGAATTGAAAAAAAAAACAAACAAGAAAACATATGCATTTGTACACACACATGTGCATACAGAGGCACGCTAGTCCACCTGCTCAAATATAAACTCAGAGAATCGGTACTACTATGTGCGCTGTGATATTTGACAAGCACTTCGCATATAAATAGATATAAACGATCTGTGGAGACGAATGTACGAACAAACGAGAGAGAGAGAGAAAGAGAGAGAGAGAGAGAGAGAGAGAGAGAGAAAGAAAGAGAGAGAAAGAGAGTTAGAGTGTAAACAAGCCTCCCCCGTTCTTCACGCAGTTCGTTACAGCGCAGTTGGCATCACAACCTTGAGAGGTGGTCTACCCCCCAAAAGTATTAATCTAGCAAAAAATCTAACTCCAAAATACGGTTATAACATAGTTGGCTCTCTTGGACCCCAACATCCGCATAATGACAGGGAGACGCCAGAATTTCTCTATGCAGGAAAAAGATTTGATTAAGGTTGCACACACTGGCGTGAAAAAAACATACATCGCCGAACGTTGGGTGGTTTCTGAATCAACAAACCACGAAAGACGACCCCCATCCTACCCGCCAGTGTCGCCCTCCCCCATGCTTGTATTCAGACGAAGATTTTCCATCAGACAGAATGAGATGATAAATAAGAATAGATTTGATATATTCCTGATAATTCAGTAAATTCTGATACACTTCCTAGACACCCCGGGGGAAAGTATAACTGCACTTCGGCTTGTTGGGTAGTTCTAACGCCTCGTCAGACAATGAATGTTTCTTGAATATTGCCATGGAACATGATCAAAAAATAACCGTAGGAAGTACATTGAAATAAATACAATCATATTTACCTAAAGCGCGTGCGCACACACGCACACATGTGCACACACACTGGTGCTCATACGCATATTAATACGAATAAATGCGATGATTGTAAACAATTCAATCTAATGATATTGAAAAATTTTGCAATTACATTGCTGTTATGAAATATAAAGATTATGTTGCACCATAATGAGCATTCTTGCGTTATATTCATAAGTTGAAAAATGCTACTGACAAAAAATATAGACATATACGTGGTGTATTATATATATATATATATATATATATATATATATATTGACAGCTGTTTCGATGTATTACATCTCTTCAGTTGTTTATAGACCTTCTATTATCCCATCCAGTGCCAAGAGGCAGGATTGAAACCTTCACTTCAGTCACGGAGCTGATATCTCACCTGTGGGTTACGGGACTGGACTGTCAGTAATGCTGAATTTAAGCGATGTATTCATTTATGCAGAAATTCCTCATCCACCAGAGTGCTCTATTTCTATGGAATGCTGTTATCATTATCGAGCCAAATCGAATTGGACTATGGGGTTGAAAGTGTCCTGCTGTTGTAACTGTCTGGCCAGTAAGATAGTTGTTTGAATGGTTTGCCAGTATTAATGTTGATTCATGCCTTTTGCAACGCCGTTAGTGTTGCAAGAACGTAGACACTCACAGCCAAAATTCGAATTTCGTTATCTGTAATGACATCAGTTATTCTAAGACGAACATATATACGTATGTATGGGTGTGAGCGAAGACACGTTTATCATTTGAAAGGCATCATTCTAGCCCCACCCCCGTGCTTGGTCTAATCATTGGTTATTATGTCACTGGCATGCCACGCCGGTTCACAAGGAAATGAGCGAGCGATTGAGAAGATTAGTGGAAAACTCTTAAAATTACCCTTCAAGCGAAAAGCTGTTATATCTTTTATCAGTCGTGATGAATAGAGTTCGGTGATGGTAGCTTACAATCTGTACTCATATTGGGTGCATTCAGTGGACCATCCGTATAAACCCTAAGGCTTCCAACAGACGCGAAACCCCTTCTGTATCTTTGTTCGCCAAACCAAGCCATGGCTGAGTATAATTTCGTGGAAGATATAAGATATAAGATGATGCGATTTGTTGAACAAGGTATAACGGCTTGAGAGGAATTAATAACATCTTTTTCCTCTTGATACCTTTGCCGTCGATAAGTTGCTACACACACATACATTTATTATATATATATATATATATATATATATATATATATATATATATATATATATATATATATGTGGATGCATATATATATATATGAATGCATATATACACACACATATATATATATATATATATATATATATATATATATATATAAGAAGTGGGCATGCGATCAAATATTTTAATTCGTTTCTAGAAAAGGAAAAAAAAACAAACAAACAAGGAAACAATGAAGTGTCTGATTCAAACATCTACCCTTTCACATGCATAAATAATTATAAGCGAAGTCTGCTTTGTGTTTGATTTAGTTGTATGTTTCCCATCGGCGTCGGTGGCTGGAAGAAAGCCAGGTTTTCGGATGCAGATATCCATGGTAGGCAAGGCCTTCCCCATTTCAGGTGACAAACTAAGCTAACTGAAATAAGTATCAAAATAAATCACACACACACACACACACTCGGACGTAGGCTCAGGCACATGCGAATACGCACACAGATGTGCACGCACATGCAGACTTATGTAGTAATTACATACATACACACTTATATAAACAGGTCTGGGTATTTACTCACCAGAAACCGTCACATAACCAATGTATTATTTGCTGGTGTTCGGGGTGATCAATAAAAAAAATGGAATACGGGATGATCAATGAATGTTTTATTTTTTCTTAACCTTTTATTTAGCGGTGATCATTGAAAAAGATTTGAAGAAAAAAAGCTTGGATGCCGCTAGACATATACTTGGGGACAAATCTAACATGAAATTGTGAACTGACCCTTTTCCAAACTAAAAATATGTTTTTCTGGATAATTTTCAACTAACAAAACCCCGTTCTTTTCTAGACATAGATAAAAGGCACATCTTTGATTTTTTGACATCTACCTCCGTTGGTGTGACCTATTTGCATGACACATGGCTGGTTAGCTAGCCAGCCAGCCCCCCTTAAATACTGAACAAAACCCATGTTGACAGATTTAATCACAGTTTTGGTGACCGGTCTCTACCACACACACGCACACATATATATGTTATGATATAATACATCTTGATTAAAACACCATCAACTAAACTAGTTCTTCATATTTTTTTCGAATACCAATGTAATAAACTGCTTGATCTTTATAAATTGCATTTTAGATCGATGATCGTCATCGTATGGGGTGATTATGTTTTCAGATTTCGGTTGAAGACTTTTCACTTGATATATAATGTTGGTCACAGAGAGTATAAGTTTGTACAAGGAGTGAGGTTTCTTCTTTTAAATAATCCCCCTAAACGCCGTATTGCATCAGAAAAGCGTTTATTTTACGAAATAAATATTCATTTTTCAAATCTCCCCCTGAATTAGTTGTCCGTTTGAGGAAGACGCTGAAACTAAATATTTCAATGATTCTCCTAGAAAAGTATGTTCATCCCTTGCATTGTGAGAAAATTCAATGCGCGCCGAGGTTTAAAAAGATATGTTATCCTGAATAGAGAGAATAAGTTTTGTCCTTCTCAATTTCCCGAAAGACATAACTGCTTCCTGCTTAGACAGAGTATTTAACAAGACTATTCCTTCAATAATAATAATAATAATAATAATAATAATAATAATAATAATAATAATAATAATAATAATAATAACATATATCAGTGGCATAACTGTGTGATATATGGAGCAGTTTACTGGATTATAAATCACGTTCTATATTAAGAGAAAAATACTTATACAAGTCTGGTTAATCACTCAATAGAAACCTTCACGTGTCTTTTGGCAGCATGCTGTGTTAAAGTGGTCAATTGAGAAATAAGAAGGAGTGATCAATGGAAAAATATTCCTCGCCTTTAGTTGGGTCTTGATCTCTATAAATCTTCGAATTTTCATAAAATAAGCGTGAACGTTACCGGTCATTAACTAAGGGACCAATTAACCATAGACCCACATTGCAAGTTGAACCCTCCAATAAAAACTTATTTCTCTGTCTGGGAGGGGTATTTCTAAAAAAAAAAAAAGAACAAGAAACTGTTTTTTTATAGACATGATAGTAAATGTTCGAATTTTCAGCCCTCTAGCTTCATTGGCACGTGCAACGCATTCTTAGCCAGGACTCACTTGGAAACTGAAGAAACCTATGTTGACAGATTTGGTTGAGGGTTTCTAATATCTATTCATGTGCATGTGTAAGTTGTAACGCATGTCCCTGTTGTATAACCAATGCCAAAATTCTAGTTGATAAGTTGTTGGTGCCACGAATAACAAGATAACCTTGTGTATTGGGTGGAAACCAAAGTTTGGAGATCGTGGAAAATATTTTCCTTTTAATCGTGCTAGATTAGATAGAGCAATGGTCCCTGGGGAACGCTGAAGTGAAAATTGTCAGTTTGGAATGATTGGGTCAGGACCTAAATTAGGGAAAAGGGAAAGAAGAGAGGAAGAAACGAAGGAAGAGAAGGGTCGAGAAAAGAAAGGAAGAAAGAGAGTGAAAAGAAGTGAAGGAAAATGAAAGAAAAAAATGAAAGGGATAAAACTAGGATACCAAGCAGAAAGGAAAATGAACGAATGAAACAAACCAAGAAAGAGAGAAAGGAAGGAAAGAACGAATGAAAGAAGGTAAAGGAAAGGATGGATGGAAAAAAGAGCAGGAAGAAAGAAAGAAAAACAAAAGATGAATGAAGTGCATTTATAGATAGATGAATGAGCAAATAAGCAAATGAAGGAAGGAGAACAAAAGAGAGAAGAAAAGAATTGGAAAGGAAAGAAAAATGGCGGGAAGAAAAAGAACAATAGAAAGATGGACGAATTAAACGTAGCTTGAAAGAAAGGAAGCATGAAAAGAGAAAAAGAAGTTAAACTGAATAAGTTGAGAAAAAGGGTAAACGAAATACAAAAAGAAAGAAAGGAAAAGGGACAAGGAAGAAAAATGGTTGTAGTTTAATAGTAAGAAAGAGAGAGAGCATGAAGAAAGAAAGAAAGAAAGGAAGAGAGAGAGAGATATATGTATAGAGAGAGGGGATAGAAAGAAAGGAAGGAAGAATGAAAGAAAGGAAGAAAGGAAGAAGTGTCACTTTATAATGGAATGGAAAAAATCTTGCAGGATGAAAGGGGTGTGGAGAAGTCTTGGGAGTCGAGACAGACATACATATCGGCCGGCAGACGTGTTTACAAATAGACATGTAGAACGGGTGTTACAGATCTTCTACAGATGTTCGCGAGCGCAACATGCGTATTGTGTATCAATGATATGCCTTTTAAGAATGTAAGTTTTCGTTGTAAGAATGAGTGGCAGGGCTTTTGTCCTGTTTGGGATTCGTTCCAGTTTTCAATTACTGTTTCTTGCAAATCTAGGCTTTTTTGCAAAAGCGGACTTCTAGGAGACATTCGAGTTAGTTCATTCCTAAAGTTATCTAACATCTTGCGGAAGAAATGTTTCACCGGAATCGGCATTTATGTGTTAAGAAGTTGAGTTTGAGATTATCGAACTATCACCGAAGGCAAGCTATGTCGAACCTGGTCAATAAGTGAATAAGTGACCCCTTGGGAATACCAGGTGCTGTTCACTGTCACTGCAAGAAAATATATTTGAAATTATCCATTGCAAAATATAAGCCCTGACTCGATGGTAGCTCCCGCGGTTAGCAGTTTATAGGTTGATGTTATACTTTTCTTCCTGCCAGATTTTTCTTCTTTATTTTTCGATTTAACTACGTTTTCTCCTTTTTTTTTTCTTCTTCTTCCTTTCTACTCTTTGCTTCTTTTTCATCTTCATCTTATCTCACCGATAGTTCAACTTCATTCGTACGTTGAGCTGTATCACGCTAAATAGTTCGAATCTAAATGATTAGACGGGAAAGTGAGGTCTATTTTGTGGTAAGATCTCACTGATTCGCGGGTGGTCAATGACAAGTTTCTTACATGAATGTCTGCTTTTAACCCGTGACCAACCGGAGGAGCTTCAGAAAGATGAAATTCCCCCAAATTGTTCGTGGAACCACGCGAAACGAGACTGAGCTTAACTTACTATAATTGAAGAAATCTCAGCGTGTGCGTGCATACACTGCGATTACTAGACAACTGGCCATTGAACGAAGTTGACAAATGCCAGATATGGTACGAGGTCACATATACAGGACACTCAGTGAGACAGAACTCTACACAGTAAAAGTGAGCCAAGCGAGCTTCCTAGCCATTACTCGAAAGGAGACTTTACAATATCAATGGCTGACTAACCCTTACCCTAGCAAACATATTCGAGAACGTGGGCGGCGTGTTTATGCGTTTTTCTATGCCAAATATATATCTTATGTCCGGATGTGTGGTCGACATTGTTCCTGAAGTGCACTCGAATTGAAAATAGTTTGACAATACGAAGCTTCAAGTACTGTTCTCGCTCTATCTCTCCCTCCTTTCCGTCTCTCTCTTTTTCTCTCTCCCCTCCCTCGTAAATGAGAAATAACTGTGAGAGGGGAGAATCAGAAAAAAAGGAAGTGGGGAGTTTAAATTGTGTGGATGGGGTTCGGTAAACCAACCTCCAAAATGGATGATAACAGTTGAGAGACCTTGGTGTTTCTATTTCTCTTTTATTTACTTATTTCAATTTAATTCACTTATTGGCATTTGTTTAGGAGTGGTAGTAGTAGTAGTAGTAGTAGTAGTAGTAGTAGTAGTAGTAGTAGTAGTAGTAGTAGTAGTAGTAGTAGTAGTAGTAGTAGTAGTTGTAGGAGAAGGAGGAAGAAGGACTTGGAGCTGTTGAATTGGATATAAAACAAGAAAAAAACAGACTGTTGAACATCTGCGACGTTGTTTACGTAACATTTCTTTTTTTTATTGCATTTTGTTTCTATTATGAAATATTTGTTTGCAACTGATTGAAAAAAAGAAAAAAGATAACGTAAAGCTGTTAATAGATTGAAAATCTGAATGAATCTTATTTTTTTTTTTTCGAGTCCTGCTATATTTTCGTTTGTATCCAAGAAGTTTGCGTCTGTTCGTCTTTCCCATGAGTTATAGGTCATGACTTCGCTTAGCACTTGTTGGGAAAAAAAAAACAAACAATGTTTCATCTTATTAAATTGTACTTTTTCTTTCGTCACATTTTTCAAATTTCCCAAGATTGATGTATCTCTCTATCCTTCCTTTCTCATAAACGCTATTAACCTGCTCAGATTTGTCCCGAACGAAAAAGTTTTAGGCATTTATAGATCAGCGTTCGGGCTCAGAAGAGAGCTAGAATTTCAAATGCTGATTTTACGACCTGCAAAGGGACCCTGAAATATTGTTGCTGCACAATTTTCTTACTCCTAGGTACACTGGTCCTGATGTTTGTCCTTGTGCAGTACCAAGCAAAGCATGATTTTTTAAAATTTTCATTTCGTCCACTATTACTCGAGGTGTCGTGTAGAGGCGGAAACCAGATCCTCACTAGCTGTACATTTCGGGAGTACGTACCCTTCCCTACCTGCTGCCGGTCTATCACAGCGCCAGACCTGGGTTGGGCTTACTCAGTTTGAATTTAGAGCTTCCGATCCCTAGATTTTCATATTAATAAAATTGTGAAGGCTTTCACTCGAAGGAAGTAAATTTCGTAGATATCAATAGAACAGGGGGGGGGGGTAAATATGGAGGGAAATAGCTGGAAGAAATATGCCAAGTTACTGCAGGGTCAAGCTCAACTCCATCTTTTATTCCGACTGATGATGATTACTGTAACTTCTGCATTGAGTACATGATTTACTATATATATATATATATATATATATATATATATATATATATATATATATATATATATATATATGAGTGTGTGTGTGTGTGTATATATATACATATATATATATATATATATATATATATATATATATATATATATATATATATATATATATATGTATATATAGGTATTCAGTCCGACAGAATTAATTATAAATCGCGTTATATTATATAGAAACTTATCCGAATAATATGTTGAACATGTAACGACAGGAGATCATTTCAAATAAGTTTCTATATAAAATAACGCAATTTATGATTCATATATATATATATATATATATATATATATATATATATATATATATATATATATATATATATATATATATATATATATAGTATGAATGTTTTCATCTATTAGAATGAAGAAAGCCCTTGCATATTTTTAACTAGAATTTTCTTTGATATGTAATACTTTTAAATTTAGCTTAGTCGGTAAGAGAGCTGCATACCAATCAGTTGGTTTGATTTCAATTGCGGTCGGGGAATGTTGATTCAACTGCTCAGTTTGGTTGAACGTGGCGGCATAGGCATATAGTGAAGAGAGTACAGCCCTGAATTTGCTGCAAATTGTTGCTGCTGTTGTTGTTGTTGATGTTACAACGGTAGGAAAACGAAGTCAACTCCATACTTGGACTGGCCTATGATCTCTTGTTTTCTAAATTGTTTTTCCGTACGTTTAAGTAGCAAACATGCCAAGGAATATTGTTCAGTTGGGTTTCTTCCGCTTAATTCATTTGGAAGCCACGCATCAGAGCGATTAACATAAAGCTGGTGTTAACGATTTTCAACGCCCACCATCCTGGCTGTGTTTTCCATCTCTTGTGTCTTGTAACGCTGCTTATTCTCAAGTAATGTCTTGATATGATTGTTATCAACCTCAATTGGCCTACTCGAAGGTGGAGCATCGTTCAGCAAGATATTTGTTGCATGAAATATCATAAAACACTATTGACACGTTCGGTCCATAGTTCATATCCATAAACTGTTTTTTCCTCTTGCGTTCAGGTCTCATTTTTACCTTTGTTGAAACAGAAAAAGTATGACATGCCCAAACTGAGGCATATTTCCTTCGATCTTCAATGTGAAAACCAATGGACTAAAATTCGGAGATTCAGACGTATTTGTTTTAAAAAATACGTCAGCTGTTGGAATATAATGAAATTGGGTCAAACTTAACGCTCTTAATGCTTTCTAATGATTAACACAGAACAAAATTCTTGGCAAAGCCATTATACACATACATATACATCTATTTATCTATCCATCTCTCTCTCTCTCTGTATATATGTATGTATATATATATATATATATATATATATATATATATATATATATATATATATATATATATATATGTGTGTGTGTGTGTGTGTGTGTGTGTACGTGCGTGTGTGTGTGAAATTTTGAAAAGAAAATTACATATATGTCTCACATCTTTCATGTCGGTATTCATAATTATAAATCTGCCGACACTGTTATATATATATATATATATATATATATATATATATATATATATATATATATATGCATAGCTTTTTGATTTTTTTATTGGTCGATTCTTTTGCAGAATTGACAGCCACTTGCTATGAAGGGGTCACAGCGTACACAAACCCTGTTAACGTCAGTGCATACAAAAAAAGCCAAGAGTCCCTGACGCCACCTCCCTTCAAAACCGCTCTTATCATATGACAGCAGTTCGTTATTCTTCGATCGTATCGACCCACCCCTTGCCTCCATGGCAATTACCAGAGCATGGTTTAACCGGTCGGGGGCGTCTGTTAATCAACACACGCTTTTTTTTTATAATTGGCAAGCACACGTATTCCACGGTGTCGCTTCGTGTTCTGTCGGCAAGTTTGCAGTGACCACTGGTCACCCATCTGTTGTTGTTTGGGCTAAGGATGGCTTAACTTTGCTGTGGGATCACCCCCCTTTCTCTCTCGATACCTCAATTCTCTGCTCTCCCTAGTAAAGAATATTCATTGATATTCAATTTCGGCTCAGTACTACAAAATGATGCATATATTTGGTGATACATCATTCCGTCTGGCTGTTAGCTCAAGCGTTAGGAGTGATTCTACGTTAGTGCAGCTACATTTTCGGTTGCAGGTTCGATTTCTGCAGCAGCCCCATTTTTCTCTGATTGTTTATTTTTATTTACGCTGTCAAGATTGAGTGGCTCATTCTCCGTTTAACGGGTGTTTTTTCAAATTATATATATATATATATATATATATATATATATATATATATATATATTTATATATATATATATATATATATTTATATATATATATATATATATTTATATATATATATATATTAAAATGCATGTATGATGGTTTTAATTATTTACCGTTGTATATCTGATGGTCATTATTTATCGATGGTGTATAAGTTGGGAATTTTGCACCAAGTTTTGGTCTTTAAGTCATGAGAGTCAAATACAAAACGAATCACAAATGTTTACGAAATGCAGCCGAAATGAAATATCTGCAAAAAACATTCATATATATATATATATATATATATATATATATATATATATATATATATATATATATATGCCTTGGCCTTCTCAGAGACCCCTAAATCTGTCTCGGGGCCACTTGAAGCCTGGGAGTCTAAGTGAAACTCTGTTAACAAACGCTTATTATTTTCCCCAAAGCCTGTCATATCTGTTGATATTAGGGAATTAAGGGCCCAAAAAGCCGAACTTTCCCCCAAACATGTAAGAGCGCATGTTGTTCTATCAACCGACAAACCTGTGACATCTTTAGCTTGAAAAAAATGGAAAAGAACATTCATGTTTCAGCTTTTTCATAAAGCTTTGTGATATGTTACTCGGCTCATAAATTACTCCCCACTCAACTAAGAAGGGAATAAGAAATACAAAGAGTGAACTGGCTCCTTATTCTGTTATTTTTCTCTTTACGATAGTCAAATATCCAGCGGTGGCGCGCCGGCACCTGATTGAGTGTAAGTTTGAAAATGGCTTCGTCACCACCCCACGGTGATGATATTGCAGCAATTTCTGAAAGTGGGGCGCACACCCTACAGGGGTGCAATAAAGAAAGTGTCCTAATGACCATACATCTGCATTTTGAAAAGAAATTTTTTTTACAAAAAATTAGTCTTTTTCTTCCCGGTGGAAAAAAAACGGGTGATTCGCTGTAGACGTCTGTTGTCGTCGTCATCGTAATCACATTTTCTCAATTGGATAACTTCGTTATTTCTCAACATTTTTCCAGTGAAATTTTGTATTCAGGCTTATGGAGAGACTGGTGCAGGGTATGGCCGATCTGATTGTTTGTTTACTTTTTAAAAACACAATCGTTGCTTTTGTCCACAATTTAAAAATATTTCGCAAATCTTGAACGATTTTATTGAAATTTGGCTATAATTTTGACAAAACAAAAACAAACAGGGATTGAAAAATAGTGAGGTACGGTCGATCCAATTGTTTGCTTACGTTTTTATTTGTGAATAACCATTTGTCAGCATGCAAAAAGAAAAAAAGAAAATTGACCGTGGAACAGCTTCATAGATTAGAATGAACACATGTATACTAGTTTGTGACACTTACAAATGAAAATATTTTTCAGAATCTTATGCTTTGAATAAGATAAATCTGGTATCTCAGAATTGACGGTCCTAATCAACAACTAACTGCCACCCCCTCTCTCTATTTCAACCGTTTTCTACCGGGGACCTTTATACTCTTCAAGTCTTCTTTTTTTTATAGATATTTATCCACTTCAGATAAGACATGTTAACAAAAGAGAAGTTCTTCAGTGTTCAGAGTAGTACTTGAAGTATGACTTGATACCTGCTCTGCATGATATACATTTTTTATAGTAAGGGGCACATAAACATTTTGAGCTGTCGAGGTGAGACATGGAGTGAAATGAAAAAAATCAAGAAACACTGTGATGTAGATATTCTCAAGAACTTTCAACTGGCGGTAGATGATGACAGCAAGATAACGTTCCAGTATTCCCTAGTATGGTAGTTCAAACAGGCATAAAAGTTCAATTTTTTTTCACCACTAGATAATCATCACAAGTACCTTGAACCAAGCAGCTTGGATCAATATGACAAGCTGCAATTATATAAGAGGAAATGAATAGATAACTGCATAACGTTGCCTCCGTATATTGTTCATTCTTGATCGTGAGTAAGACGAATTCAGAGTTGAGTACAAATATCAGAAAGGACTCGAATATAAGCCGAATTCGTTGTTTCACCATAATGTGGTCATGTAAGATACTTCCATCTTATGAATACAACGTTTTTTGGTCGGCTGTCATTCATTGTATATTTATATGTAAAAGCGTAAAAGCGAAATTCTCATTAGTGATAACAAACCTACCCGAAAAATGATATAGAATGGATATTACTTGATGCACACCATACGCTACCTACATTGTATTGCGTAAAAAAAACATGATAATTCTATGAAATAACGGGCATTATCGATCTTTAACATGAATTGTGTCAAATATTCATGCAGACAAAAGTATTGACCATCTTTGACTGACTTTTTGTCAAACTGCTAATTTTGGGCTATTTTTTCTAGTGAAAAAGAAAACTCGTCTTATATCAAGAGATATCCGGTATACTGAATTTACACCCTTTCGTTTACAAGAAAATCTATTGAAATTACAGTGAAAATAAGGGCTATTGATCGATTCCATGGTTCCTCAATTCTTGAGTACACCAAGATTATTTAATTACAATATTTTAGACGCGACCAAGAGAGGAAGGTAGAGCAAGAATTTTGAAAGATTTAGGAATTTTTGACAATTTGATAGATTTCTTCAAAAAATCTCTGCAAAAAATGATTCAGTATATATATATATATATATATATATATATATCTGTTATTTTTTCAAAAGTTAGATTCGGCAAACAGCCAGAAATTCACTTGATCTCGCTTCTTTCGAGAATCTTCGAGCTATCATGAAGGCGCGTGTTGAAAATGTCCTCGTGAAATTGCCCGAAGACCAGCTACATTCGTGACTGCATAGCTGATTGGGGAAGTTTTGAAGGAATTATAAAACCAAAAAAATCGAGTGAGTTGGATTCTGTGTCCGCTGAAGTGAGATTTGACAATAAAGCTTCAATACAGGTCATAACGTAGGTGCTGAAGTCTGAGTAAGTCAACTGCGTCATAACCGAGCCACGATGACCAGTTGCCAATTTAGTTATATCGCTGCTAGATTAATATTTTTGGGTCCTCTATCCACCAGCGTTGTATTACGAATTGTGCTACATCTTTATAATGAGGAGCCGGTCGTACGTTGATGAGATGATACGCACAAAAGAAGTCCGTTTCATTATGAGGTACATTTTTTTCACCCAAAATTGGATGAAATATACTCCGACCAATAACCGAAGTGATGCATTTGCTATGAAAAAATATTCGACCCACAGGTGGCAATAGTTTCTTATGATGATGACATCGGTTACTTATTTTCGTATTTGTAACAGTTAACGATTTACAATGTATAAAATACTAATTGATATTGAATTTATTTGATTATTGTTTTTTTTCTAATCATTCGTAAAGTTGTGGCTAGTTTTAACCCTCTTCGATAGGGCTGATCCAAGCCAAATTATCTGAGTTGCGGGTCCTGCTGCCGTTGGGGGCTGTCTGGTGGCTACAGGATCTTAATTAGCAAGATCACTTATGTCTGGCTCTGATCTGCGATATGGTATGTGATTACTTTTTTGTAGATTTTGCCATTACTAATTTAGGGTACTGATATTATGCCTAAAAAAATTCTGCCCAGAAAAGAATTTTTTTTTTTGGTGGGGGAAGGTATTTGGGAGCAGACACGAACTTGTGTATGTTGGGTGCACCTGTGATCATTAAGGCCTTTATAAAATTTGATCAGACGGTTTATCCGGTGAAAGAGTGCATCTGAATTGGGAGATGAAGGTCCCGTCTGTAGGTCGCGGTGAATATGGGGTTAAGGGTTTGTTTTAGATGAAGGAAAAGAGTTGGAAGTTGAAAGAATTGGGCATATTTTTATTTGAGAGAGAGAGAGAGAGAGAGAGAGAGAGAGAGAGAGAGAGAGAGAGAAAAAGAGAGAGAGAGAGAGAGAGAAGGGGATGATCAAAAAGATATATATCGAAATGATGTGAGCTAAATCGAGAAAGAATGAAAGGCGAGCGAGTACGATTTTTGAAACTTATTAAAAAGCAAGTGATTTGAGAGAAAAAAAAACGTACTGGAATACATTGAACAGGGCGGTTTTGATGTAGTATGGTTATGACATTGCTGTACAAATGAATGAAACTAATTATAAGCGGAAAATGAAGCTCATTAAAATATAGCAAGACCTTCAACGGTAAGTTTTTGAACAGTACAGAAAATCCCCTGCTTGAATCAAGATATACTTACGTATGCTTACGTGGAAAGGAAAAGAAAGAAAAAAAGAAAAAAAGAAAGAAAGGAAGAAAAAGAACGAAAGCGATGAAGAAATGAAGAATGAACGAATGAATGAAAAAAAATGAAGAAAGAAAGAAAAAGAGAAAGAAATAACATATACCAATGATAGAAGGCAAGATATAAATACCGGAAGAATAACTAAGAAGGTCGGAAAAGAAGGGAAGAAAGAAAGAAAAAAAGTACGAACAATAGTAGAAGAAGAGATCATAGGAGTATAAGGAAGAAAGATAGGAAGGAAAAATGATAGAAAGATCGTAGAAAGAGAGTAGAAAAAGTAGAAAGAAAAGAAAGAAGGAAAGGAAGAAAAAAAGAAAGAAGAAAAACATGAATGTATGTACTTTTAGATATAGTTATGGAATCGAAAGAGAAATAAAGAAATAAAGAATTATACTAACAATAAGCAAGATCTTGAGAGACGAGCGATATGAATATGAAAATAAAGCAAAGACGAAAGAAAGAAAGGAAGGAAGAAAGAAAGACAAAGAAATCAAAACAAAAAAGTTCTTACAAAAGGAGATAGGGAATAGGAAACATAAATGAAAAAGCTTGGAAGAAAAACAGATGAATAATATGAGAAGGAAAGAGGAATGACAGAAGAAGAAGCACATCAGCATCATGATAGAAAGAGAATATAGTATACAAATAAATACATTCATTAAATTGAGTTATCAAATGGACATCTTGAACAAAATGTATTTGAAATACTTATTCAACATCGACATATACATTTATTCAAGACATAAAATTTAGATTAATTTATCTGAATAATTCTCAAATCTATTTACACTTGCACTATTTTTAACGTGATATGATAAACTATTCCGGTATTCCAAAATTCCTTGTGAGGAAAAATCAATTTGTTTTTGCGACTCTGTTTAATAGACTTTGCCAGTAAATCTCCAGTTCAATCGAATTTATTGAATATTGTAATTCCATGATTTTTAAAACCATTTATTATCCTGAAAGTTTCAATTAGGTCTCCTCTTGCCCTCCGATCAGATTATTTAGTCATGTCTAACTTTTTTAGTCTATCCTTATAACTTTAATCTTTCGTGCCACTTATCACCAAATTTTCTCGGTACCGTTTCCAAAACAGAAAATATTAGGAAAAAAAAAAGAAAATTGAAAGGTCAACAAAGGCAAGCAAGAAAGTAAGGAAGGAAGAAGTGGAAGGTATAAAAAAAGAAAAAAGAAAGTGGAATCCCAGAAAAGAAAGGAAGAAAAGAAAAAGAGAAGAGAAAAAAAAACGAAGGACGAAAGTAAAACACCAGTAGAGAAAAGTAAAATGGTATTAAAAACAGGTCTGGTTAGTCATCCAATAAAAACTGTCATGGAACCAACGTCTTCTGGTTGCATGCTGTGTTGTGGATGATCAATTTATTGGAACTGGGATATCAATGGACAAGTCATTTCTTGTTTTTTTTTTTTGCTGACCAGGGATCACTGAAAAACATCCTGATTTTTCCCCAAACAAACGTGGATGCTGCTGGACGCGAACTGAGGGACCAATGTAGCACGAACAGACATGGCAAATCGAATCGCCCATTGAAAACCCGTTTTTACGGTGTTGGGGTTTTGAAAAAAATTTCCTTTCTGACCACAATGAGGAGGAATTGAAATTTCATCCCTCTACCCCGATGCTGTCCGTAAGCTAATACATACATAGCCAGTCAGTCAGCCTGTCGGCCAGCCAGCCAGCCAGCCAATCAGAGTGACTCGAAAACCGAAAAAAAAACCCCCAAAAAAACGATGTTGACAGTCTTGGTTGTCAGTTTCTAAGAAGGGTGGTAAGCAAATCGAAATATGATCTCAGAGGAGCACCAGCTGGGCAACTGTTACTTTTCCTCTCGATAGCCCGAAAATACCAACACACGATCCCACGGCTTCATATTACCGCCCGGTTGGTCAGTGTATCACTTACCTCCTTTACTCATTTACTGATTTACACACCTATAAAATCTCATGAGCCCCAGCGAAATTAAAATATCTACATTTTTGTCGTTGTAGTGAAAATGTCATTCTAGCAAATTAAAGTTAATGGTATGACGATCATCTGGTCGAGTGATTCATTTCTGTTACTCCTCTGGGGTTGCCCGTGCATGAATGCTGACCTGGATTATACCCCACTGAGACAGAAATTTCGAAAAAGTCACATCACCAGGATGCGGAGACGTTCGCATATTCTATGAGTAAACTAACATAGCACCCGTCAAAAAATAGCGGGAATTATTTCTGCATGGATGAATTCGACAAACATTTATTTTTATTATAAATATAGTCCTTTGCAGATGAACGAACACATACTTATAACGAAATTTATTTTTCTGTCGATTTTATGAAACACTTCATATTTTTTGTTTTCTTGATAATTTCAAGACCACAAGGCAACATGATAAGATAAAAATGGATTTCTTTCTTTTAATCAGAAAAAAATTGATTTTATCAAAAAAGTGTTTATCTGTTTTCTGTTCCACCTCTAACACATCTGCAGCAGTTGTAGTAGAAACAATGTAGACACTAACCCAGACACCCAGCTGTTTGCTTTAGCTTATGGGAACACACAGCTGTTAGCTCTGACGTGTGCGAACACACTAAAAAGAGCTTTGGTTTACCTTCCTCTCGTTCAGTTAGCTATAGCATGACAGAGACCAACGAACAATTCAACAAACAAAGAAAGGACATTGGCTTTTTTTATACAATTATATACTTACACGAAGTGGAATAGGTTAAAATGATTGAAAGAAAAATCACCACCACCAAGGAAATCAGGGGCTGCTGAACAAAGAACTCAAAGAATCAGTGTTCAGTTTCTAGAGGTTGGTGTTCGAGTCCAGGTTACAACCAGGATTTCTAATACTGATTCTTTTAGACTGACCGGCAAACCCTCCTTACTTGGTATATTGTCGCAACATAATCTTCCTTTCTCTTGGCCTGGTGCTGTACTGAACTAAACTTCGTAAATATCAATACCTTCATCTTGTTTCCAGTAGTTTTTTTTACGTTTCTCACTTTTCCAATTATTGCAATAGCTTGAATAATGCAGATGTAGTTGATGTAGTATCGTTACAGTCATGCTGTTCAAATTGTTGTGACTTAGTATAAGTTGGAGAAAATTGATCATGATCAAGCTGACGCAAAACTGAACTATTGAGTATCCTCGCGCGAAGCAACGATTTTTTGTAAGAGGGGTGATCAGTGAATATGTTATCCAGCTTCTTTTGCCTATTGTTTGGCGGTGATCTCTGAAAAAGGGTGAACTTTCGAAAAACGAGCTTTGGCGCCGTCGGGCAAAAACTAATGGATCAATTTAGCATATGCTTTCGTTATATAATTATCCCCCACAAACGCACAAGAACATTTACTTTTTAGGGAGGGGATTTCAAAATTTGACTTCTGTTTCTCTTTCATAATTTCTTTTTTTCTTTTTTCTTTTTTTCTTTATTTGTGTACTGTTTCTAACATCGGATGTGTGACTGCGTGAAACGTTACAATTTACAATCGCAGTCGGTTTCTTTACATCGTTCCAGGGTTATGGTTTGGGGCGATTGTATTTAAAACGAAAAAAAAGTAACCGGAAGGAGAGAACATGATTCATGTAAGCCGTAACTCAGTGAAAACAGCGGAAAGTATGTCACAACTTTATCATTATAGTTACATAGTAAATAGAACATCCCTTGTGGAACCTTTTAACGTTTTCTTTCTAGAAAAACAACCAATTTTCGGGCGGTTCTAATGGTCTGAAAGCTCCTCGAATTGAAATGACAGAAAGCATTTTCTCATTGGAGAACAACCTGATGATGAATAAACGAATCTTAACCTGAAAACTAGGGCAATATAGTTTTGAATCCGAAAAATTTAGAACGAATTGACTATTTGAAGTATACTTATATATGAATATTCTGAACACTAAGTGCAGACGGCATGAAAAACATGAATTTATAGAATCGAATACAAATATCCCCCCGCTTTTTGAAATTTCACTTTATGCCACTTTTTCACTTTTACGAAAACAAAAAAACCCGAAAAGCGAAAAAGAGTTCAGTTTGTGTTTAGCAGCGAGGTGTTATAGAGGCAGCCTGCAACCGTCTTCCCGTCTTTCGTACACCTCAGTATTCTGCATCATGTATCATCAATTCCCGTCGACTCAGCCTAAGATACCATCATTAGTATCCTGGGGCCCAGAAATGCACTAAATATTTCCACATTTCGGTTTTGTAGGAACCTGTATATTTCTACAAAATAAGAGGTCAATTTCAAAACAATCATGGTCGTCAGACGAAAAAATATACCTCTACTCTTGGCATAGTTCTCCAAGTGAAGTATTGACCTTATTCCACGAATTATCTGATCTGGTATCGTAATAGTTATTGTTTTGAACACCCTATTTCAGCCAATGCTCTCTCTGTCTTTTTTTTTTCATGTGAATGTTGCATTCGGTAATATTTGAACCTCACTATTTTTTTTCATCTTAGTCAACACCATTACTATTACTACTGCAAATTCTCTTTTTTTCTCTGTCTTCATCTAACTACAGTTGAATTCATTGGGTCGACTATTATATGGATACTACTTTCGAGAAGCTGAAATTCACGCCACAATCCAAAATACCGTATCAATAAGCAGAAGCCGAAATGGTCTCTAGGTGGGTGAAGAACAAAAGCAATGAATAACCGTAATAATACTGATGTTTCTACGCATCGAAACACTCGTCCAACTAACAGAGCACATCAGAAAGGTCGCATAGTTCTTGAAAATATTAACACCTGATCTTTTACTCCATTACAAACTAGTGAAAATTTAAAACTCATAATATCAGTATGTTATCGTTACTTACTGCAATATTATGCACATGACTGGCGCCGGCAAGCAAACGAAGCGGGAATGAAACATCTCGTGAGAAATACACATCACCACTGGGTTCAGGGTTTATCTAGATTATGCAGGTCAATCTTGAACAACCAGTATTTATATGCGGCCTTTCTGATGATTTCTCTGTAAAGTATTTTGTACGACGTGTGTTTTGATGCGTACATCACAACATAATCACGTAAAGAAATTCATTTCCTATCCGTAACATTTATATTCAGGATAATACCTTGATTCACTGATGTTGATCTGTTGTCTGTGAAGTACTAGGGTAGACTTTTACGTGATATACATACGAAAGCCCTTGGGTGAAATAAGAGGTCAACTTTAACACGAGTATATACAGCATAAGCCAGATTATATATTAGTCAGCATGAAGTTTTCCGGATCAGTGGTTTTCACAAATGGGAATTATGTAAATTTAGATATAAATAACTAAATTCGAAATACTGTTTGTAGAGAAGTGACCAAGATGCTCCGAAACCGTAGTAGAAAAATTAATTACACAACAATCATATTGAGCTGCCCCGTGCACTATGAATAAAGGCTGACCCCGCTCTAAACATCTACAATCTGAAATGAGTCTAACTGCCCCGCATTTACTGATCGTATCTTTGGATCTGCACCCGATATCTTTCCTCCGAAGTGATCACTCGCTTGCTTTTGGTTTTTTATTTTGAAATCTGAATCTCCTTCTCCCGTCTCTCCTTCCAGTACGCACCCCCATCTTTTTTTTTCGTCTCTCCTCTTCTCTCTTGTATTGTTCTTGTTATCTACTTCTCTCTTTACTCTCCCAATATTCTCTTCATCTCCCCCCCCCCCCCCCATTTGACACAGTGAGAGAGAAATTGAACGTTGGGCAATGCATTAAAAGGAGAGACAAGAAAGAAAATCCTGGCGTTAGAGGACGGGATTTCTATTGAAACACGGGGGTTTCCCTTTTTGCAAGCAGACACAAGATTCTGTAGAAACGTTCGGAAGAACTAGACCCAACACACACACACACACACACACACACACACACACCTACGTACACATGCGCATGCATACGCGTATACACACGCATGTACACATACACACATTTCTGTTATTTTACTTCATCCAGTGTTGCAAATCTTTTTATTTCGTATCTAAATCTAGATGATTTTTAAGTATATCATTTATTTTTTTATTCAATTTCAATGAAGCAGAAAACCTCATACGCTAAGTAATATCTAATCTCTTATACATATCAACTCCGTTCTATGGACAGTTGTCCAGTATTTTTGGTGTATACAGACGCCCCACACACATGGGCGCGCTCCCACATACGCACATACATACACATATCGCACACTATGGCTCGGATAGTGACAACGAACCTCTGACACGCGTGTCAGCTCTGACGTGTCACAGGTTTGTGGATCACACGCAGTTAACTCTTTGAATTTCACTTCCTTATCTTGGTATCATAAGTAGATCTCGAATTTACTAGATCTATTTTATTTAACTCCTAGTTGATAAACATATCTGAAAAATGGGCTGCCACTCTATAAGCATATACCTATAACTAAAATACATTTATACAAGTAAGTGACACTACAATTACAGGACTTTTTAAAAGAATTGAAATTTTGACACTATGTTCTAAAAGGTTCGTTGTCACTGTGTTAGGAAAATCGACAAGATCAACCATTCGGTTGTATATAAAATTCAATCTTCATCGATTCCTATTTATTGTAGTTCTGAATATTCAAAGATCCACCACACAAATAACCTTAATCGAGGTCTGTCTTGAAAGTTGATGTCCTACTTACGGCGATGGCAATTTAGTCCACGTGCAAGAACTACTCTTTGGGCCCCCACACACTGAGCGAGCGTCATTTCCTCTCTTAAGTCGTCGATAACCTGTCCGATCGCGCCCTTTTCAATCTCGTCCACGGTCTGATTTTCCAGCAGAGATTTCACCTCGGGGAAAAAACAGTAGTCTCAAAAAAAGACTAGACTGTAGGTGGGACTGACAGACCGGGGTGATACGGTGCTTCGCCAAAATGAATGGATGGGCTCAAAAACATGTCAGTTGGAGTATACAAGATCACTCAATGTCATGTCGCAGCGGACTGAGCAACTCAACAGGATGGAATCTGTTAATGCATGCGCAGTTAGGCTCCCTCCCGTTGGTTGCGCAACCATTTAACGTAATATTCTAAATGTCTGGATACTTCTCGGACAGACCTCGTGTATAATAATAATGATAATAATATATATATATATATATATATATATATATATATATATATATATATATATATATATATATATATATAATCATTATTAATCATTATTTGATGGTCGAGTCATGTATGAATGCAGAGTGCTCAATATCGGGAATTGAACATGTTTGAGTAGGTATGTAGTGTTTCGTGGTGACGTTGAGTTTCATGCCTATGCAATCACTGGCATGAAACTCGAAATCACAGCGAAGCACTGCATTTTCTATGCACTCACACACACACACACACACATTTATATATATATATACACATATATATGTGTGTGTGTATGCAGATGTGTGTTCGTGCGTATGTGTCTGTGTAACGCTTGACATCGACTACACAGGATGCAAATAAGGTGTCGGTCCTATTGATGACGTAACTATACTCACGTGAAGATCAAGGGGTCATTTGATAGTAAGGCGTTGTCCGAATCGTTTCATGGACCTTTGAAAAAAAAAAGACTAGAAAAAAAACCAAAAAACTATTGAATAAATCCTGGAATGGCAGTAATAAAACAGTAAGAGTATCACGCGATACATGATCTGCCAATAATAGACACTCATACACACACGCACAAACAGACATACGTACACGTGTACTCACTTGGATACACATACGCACATTATATAAACATGTCAACTATATATATATATATATATATGTGTGTGTGTGTGTGTATGTGTGTATGCGTATGTGTGTGTTTGTGGTGGACAGAACTAAATGCAAAAGCGACTGCATATGCATACGCTTTCCATGCAAATATACCTGTACACATATGCACCCGATTAAAAATGCATATTATATATAAGTATATATCTACAAATAAGTATATATACATATATATATATATATATATATATATATATATATATATATATATATGTTCATGCATTCACTACACTGTAGCACATCGTAACACGTGTTGACGCAATTAAGACGGCCTTCATTAAATACAACCATGCTTGAATTAATCGCATAGGAATTATTTGATACGTTTTTCAAACATATCCTTATTGTAATTATTTTAATGTAAGAATGTGTAACCAAAAAAGCTGCTGATGGTTGATGAAACCGTGTCAGGGCGTTTCGCCAACGAACGTCTGGTCTGAGCTGGTGTTTCTCAACCTGAGCGATATCGGTTAACGGTGGACGATTTCAACTCTTCGGTGGGTGGAGAGGTACTGTGCATAGAATGGTGAGCATTTTGAAATGGGGGATAGGACTTTGATCATTGAAGTTGGTTATCATCATCATCATCATCATCATCATCATCAATATTCTTTCAACGTCCGTCGTTGGACATACACCCTCCCTAGGATTCGCCACACTTCTCTATCATGGGCGTCGTGGGGCCAGTACTTTCTGAATTTGTCTGGCTCGTCTCTCCGTCTAATATTCTGCTGGCCTCGGTTACGCATGTGATCTCAGAGGATTCATGTCGTGAGTTGCGATGTCCATCGGTTGTCTACCATTCGTGCAACATGGCCAGCCCACTGCCATTTGAGCTTTTTAATGGATTCTATGATGTCCCTGACTCTTGTCTTTTCCCGGATGTATTGTGTCGTCTTGCAGTCTCTCCATGTGAGATTCAGCATAATTCTTTCATGTGCACGTTGCATGGTTCTCAACTTGCGGATCTGTCTCTTGATTATGTTCCATGTTTCAGCTCCACAAGTGACTATTGGGAGGACAATGAAAATGAGTCAACATCAATGTGATATAGGTGTGTAGAGAAATGTGTGTATGTTTGTACAGGTGTACACACGTCTGTACTACACACTCTGTTAATAAGTACATGGTACGTAAATACGTACAACAGTTATGAAAGATTACCAACTGATGATATCTAAAAGACAGTATGTGCGTATCTAACATTTTAATGTCACTACTGGACATTATTTTCATTAAAGAATCTTGTAACGCGAAAGCTGTTCATTTTCATTGTTTTCGAAGAGTTTTTGGTATCCTTTTGAATATTTACAATAGCAGTGGGCGGTGAAAAACTTTTCCATGGGAAAGTAGGCGGTTGAAAACCCCTTGTCTACGGGATTAAAAGTATTGATAATGAGCCGACAGACGCTTCATCAAACAGAACATTAACTCTCTTGAAATATCTATGTTTTATATCACAAAAAATGGCTTCATCATTTGTGTGTTCAATGTTTATTTTACGTTAATTTTGGATTTCGCTTTTGAATGCATATATTTATTGTCTGGAAATACTTGTATGCTATATTGTAGAAAAAAACAAACAACAGAAAACAAACTTCATCATATGTTGCTAGAAAAAGAATGAAATTTCAATTTCATTTAGAACTGGCTGATATACAGGAGAATATATAAACAGACTGGACCTAAAACTCACCGGGAAAAAAAAGAGTGGGTTCGCATCCCACCCGAGGCGTTTTTTTTTTTTGTTTTTTTTTTTTCATTCTCTGATCGTCGCCATTGTAATTCGGTCCGAGCAAAATTGAGTTCCCAAATTGTCATTCCTTATTCACTGTGCTGGATAATGATACCCATCATTCATCGTACTGTCGACAAGGGAACAATAAAAACTTGAACACGTAAACAAATACTAGTAGTTCTGGGACTGACAGAATACAAAAACAGATCTGTCCGGCAAAGGGAGTAAGGGATGATATGGGTGTTATTTCGACCTCTGCTTACCGAAAGTGTCTCTGTATTTCAAGCGGTTAGAGCGGATCTAGGCTATATTGTATACATCTGTGAATCAGATCACCTCTTTCTGTTCATCACATCAACCTTCTCGCCTTAATATCTTTCGCATTCTTATCGTATCGATTCTGTTCTCATCTATCGAGGTCACTTTGAGCCTCAGTCAGATCATATCTATTCGCCCATCGATCTATCCAGCTACCAATCTATCTCTCTATTTCAGTCCACGTATATCAATCTACCCCTATCGCTAATCAATATGTTCATATCGATTTCACTCTATTCACTCCCAGTCTCTTTTATCCCTCCATATATTTGTATATTTCTAAATACTTTTCAAAGACTTTTACAAGCAAGCAAGCATTCTCCTGTGCAAAAGCAAGAACCCCACCTTTTTAAAACCAACAGTATGTGTGGGTATATATATATATATATATATATATATATATATATATATATATATATATATATATATATATATATATATATATATATAATCATAATATGAACTGTAGAGAGTGAGACAGACTCGGAAGTAAAGTGTTTTGAGGTAAGGTTTATTTATCCGTGGATATTTTTTGTTATCAATGGTCTAGACATGTTTCAGGATGTATTCCCATCTTCAGTGGTGTGTGCCATATAAGTATATATATACTGAATAACAAGTGAATAACATTATGACATGATGGTAATCTAATAAAGGAATTTTAAAGAACCAGAATAATATTTTCCTTTCCAGGACATGTTTCGGGGGTTTTTGACCACCCGTTATCAAGCATAGGAGAAGAGAGGACGATGATACAAGGTTGTGAGATAAAATTGAAGGAACTGGTTAATGATACAGGGATGGTGTTAGTTTGTAGCTCTTATCTATAACAGCAAAAAGGCAGTCCTTGTCACTTTCGGTCTCGTTCGGATGATAGAGGTCATATCATGAAAAAAATCTCTTTTCCAAAATATAATATCATACAGACATAATTTTTTGGAATGAATTTTATATATATATATATATATATATATATATATATATATATATATATATATATATATATATATATATATTAGTATTTGAAGCTGTAATGCTTTCTAGAATATGTATATATGATCGGTGTATGGTTGTGGGTTCAAATCCATCTGGCACTGGCAGTATAATAATATCAAGAAGACAATTCGGTAAGTCGAAGTTTATTTGATTTGACATCTTTCGTTGGTCTGAGATACCACCCCAGTTTGTTCCGGACATTATAGAACCATTAGGGTTCATTGAGAAGTGGACAAAGTCTTCGAAATTCGAGAAGTCACACCAACGGCTGGCCTGTGGAACTATAAATGGACACCGTTACGTATATTTACTCATTTTGTAAAGAAGTAAGCGCGGACTAACGAACCATACTGAATTGAAATCTCATTTACAGCATCATCGTCGGCTTTCTGAATTGTCTTTTTTGATGCCACCACACACACGCATCTCTTCAAGAGGGTCTGGAGTTCAGTCGATCTGTTCGTCCTCGAAGTGTTCGATGTCGACTTCCAGCACATGTAGGTAAAAAAAACACATCCTTTCTACCCTGGATCTTCACCGCGATCTAACATAGAGAATAAAACTAAATCGGGCTGTTCACACTCGTTACGACGTTTTATTTTAAATGGGGGTATGATTTACTAGACTATAACAATTAGGAACTGGACCCTGACTTATGGCCACTTGGAAATAGATTATTCAGAGAATACAATTTCTCTGATGGTGTTATATGAAAACCAAAGAACAAAACAATCTGAGGAGACATTCTTCAGAAAGTTAGAATTTAACCTGAAGTATTGAATGTGAATCTTCTCAGCCCATCAAAGAAGAGTGACGTAAGCAAAAGACTTATTACACTGTAGTAATGGCAGTTGGAATGCAGGTACATCGTTGGACATCTATATATATATATATATATATATGCCTGTTACCCGAGCCATAGCCGAAATTTGATCTGAAATTTCTCATCGGGAGTCTACGGACATTAATGATCCTACGTGACTTACATCATTATCCGTGATAAGTCCACTGTTTAAAAGGAGCCTTTCTTAGCAGTGGACTTCTGACGACGATGATGATGATGATGATGATTATATATATATATATATATATATATATATATATATATATATATATATATATATATATACATATACATATATATATATATACATATACATATATATATATGTTAACATATATACATACACTCGTGGGTACATCAATAAGTCCGTAGTCTAATATATACATGTATAATACGTTCATAAATTTAGGTAGATATGAACGAAAATGTACATACGTGCTAACACTTACGCCCCAAGCATTCCCGTCCGAGAATTGTCGTCATCGGTCGTAGTTTTTTCGTGTCTCACCAGGTGGCTCCACCCGAGCAGGTTGAACGGACCACATGCCAAGATTATCTTTGAGCATCAGGCTGCAAGAATAACAGGCGGCGTTTATGAAAACACCAAGCGAAACCCCATAGGAGTTCAGTTCTATTGGAACACGTGCTGACCTGGTAAACACAAGTACCACCACTTCCCCCCCTCTCTTTCCTTCCTTCGTTCTCACTCTCCTATTCAATTCCTCTCTTTCTGTCATTTTTTTTTCTTCCTTTCTTTAATTTCTGCCTTTGATTTCTTATCTATGTATGTGTCGTGCCTACAAACCACACCGATGAAGCTAGGGTGTTGAGAAGTGTAACATTTACCTCTTAATGTGTCCTTTTTGTTTTCATTTTCTCCACACACCCCACAGTAGGTTTCGAGGGGTTCAATTTACGATGTGAGTTTATGTTAAATTGGTCCCTTGGTTTGTGTCTACTAGCATTCGTGTTTTTTTTTTTTTTTAATCGGATTTTTTAGTTATCATCGCCAAACTTGGTCATTTATGGCCCCATTTCCAATTTTTAAACTTAATCAGCCCCTATACGGCATGCTGCCAAAAGACGTTTGTATTGCATTACCAACCACACCTGTCTTTCTGTTCGTCTCTCTTTCTTTCTTTGTTCTCGTTCAATATTTTTTTATAATTTTTCCATTTTCCATGTATATCTTGTATTCTTTTACTTCTAATTTTTTCGTTTTTTTTGTTCTCTGATGTGTTTACCTTAACTGAAGTTGATTTTCCTTCCTTTCCTTCACTCTTTCTTTGAAAATTATTTTTCACTATATTTTCTTTCTTTTTTTCTCATGCTTTCTATTTTCTTCTTCCTTCATTTCTTTCCTTTCCTTCCCTTCACCTTGATAATTCTTTCTATTCCTTTTCAAATTCTCTAATTTTCAAAAATTCTCTTGTTGGTTTATTTTTTTTTTCTGTCTGCCTTGTTTCCTTTATTTCTCTCTGTTTCTTCATTTTTCTCCTTTAATTCTTCCTTCCCTTCTTTCTCTATTTCCTCCTTCTTTTCTCACACGCTTAATTCCAAGTAAAAATTTTTTTTACATACGTATCTATTTATACAAGACACGCCAGTGTATGCAAATCTGTGTACTCAAATACAAAAAAAAAACAATCGTATACACACATTGGCAGGGGTAAATACGTGAGCATACATTAGTGTATATTGAGGGTATCATTGGATCCAGGGAGGGTTTAATTGAAATTGATTGGAAAGTATTAGAAATGACGAAATTTAAACTTCCCATTCAAGTGAAAAAAAAGAGAAAATCAGGTTGTAGGACGTAAACATAGGATAAAATGCCCGCAGTTTAAGAAGTAAGTTGGACAAAACCTCGTGGTTGAACGCTAATATTCCATGAATTTATGACTCAGCATTTTTTTTAAGTAGCCTCATATTCTAATCTCTCATTTTTAAAGTTCACCGTTATTTTATGGTATCTGAAAATTAAATAATAATACCACACTGTAATGATTTTGTTGAACTCGAGAACGAAGTCGAAAGTTGACAATTGTATCCTAACGTAACAAGCAATCATCACCAAAGGTGTAAATCGATATATAAAATTCACATTCCCCTACTGTGATTTTAACTGACTACCAACTGATAGCCAGGAGGCTGTCTTACTGGCAGGGCTGAATTGATGAGTCTTAGATATAAATGAGCTTATTTCATTCTAATAAATGAATAAATTACATCTATACAAAATATACATGTTTTACACTTATCATATGTACTATGCATAAGTAGCAGTAATCATCGTCAGTTGGAACTGAAATTGGAGTGGAATTTGACCTTACAGCAGCCATTTATGTTTTACCTGATCTCATATTCCATTCACACATTTTTAAAGCTGAACACTTCTGTGGTACCCTTTCACGATAGTTTTGTCTCCTTGATTTTGGGGAATATTGAATTGTTGGTTTTGTGTCTGGTTTCCAGTTGACTAGCTTGAACAAGTGGAAGTTCTTGAAAAAAAATACTCACTCCAACCAAATGAGCGATCCACTTGTGCTCGAGTTCAGATATTGACAGTGCTTAAGGGGTTCTGATAATACAAGTTACCCCAGGGGAGGGATCAGGGGCGACTTTTTTTTTAATGGCCCACTTTTATTATTTTCTTGGTCTGAAAGCCCATGTCCCACATGTATATCAGATTATATCTTACGGGAGGGGGGCTGACAGTGATGTTGGCCCCTGGACAAAAGGGATTATTGGCCCTTCAACCTATTCCACTCCAAGATCCATACCATCAATTGGTCTACGATCTTATTCAGGCATGTGTTTCTGAGGAACCTTGCCCCAAACAAAATTATTGTAGATTCAATTGAGGTAATTTCGAAAATTGGACTTTTGCCATTTCGGTCTCTTGATGCTTTGAGCACGTGGACAATTCCCTGTTGCCCAACCGTTCATTCCACCTCTGATATTTTATATATGAAAAGATTGTCCTTGAGGGAGAGGCATTGACTGAGAAAAATATTTCCACAAGTTTTTATTTGGAAAATTACACATTTCATGTTTGAAATTCAATTATTGAAGTGAATAAATACTGAAAAGTTTATCGAAATTTTCTGATGAGTACTGACACACGTCGCAATTTATGTAAAATCTGTGGACATGCCAATTGTAAACAAATTATACAATGCATTGCTTATGTAAGTCACAATTGAACAAATAGTGACTCTAAAATTATCTAAAAGCCATCAACTGCCCAATGGCCCACAATTACGTAGAATTTGGATATTTCTTCAGATTAGGTCCGAGGCCCACTGAGAATACTTCAATCGCCCTCTTGAAAGCAGCAGGTCACCTGTGGTCAACACCAAGCCAAGAGAGTCCTTAGGTCGATGATTTGTGGAAGGTTTCAAGTCATGGAAGAATGGTCACTGGGGGTGTTAAAAGTATATCTTCCTGTACACCAAACATATATAAATTCGTACCGGAATATAAAAACGTCATCTTTCTCTCTCGTTCTGTGTTTTGCCCCCCGCCCCACTCTTTATCTCCCTTGCCCACCCTCATTTTATATTCACATGTGAGTGTCTATGGGGGTTATACAGTTATATTAAACGAAGAGAATGCAAAGAATATCAGTGCATTTTAACTTCCTTATACACCTTCGGGATCAACAGAATCTGGACCAAATCTTCATAACTACATAACTTTTAAATGTTTCCGAACAGAATTTTGAATTATCCGATGATTTCAATGTCCCGTAATTGTTTTCATTATGGCTTCCTTTATTGTTAACTGATCAGTTATCCGAACAATCGATTACTCGAACAAGATACTCCCTGCCCGTGTTGGGGTTTTCCTGTATTTGCATTTAGAAAAATGAATATTTTATTGAAATTCTGTCAATTTTGAAGGTGTGCAAGAACGTTGAAACGACTTTTTGCAATGTATATACATATATGTATAGATGCATATATGTATATAGCCTGGAGTAGTTGTGGGCTGAATTTTGATCTGAAATTTTCGTTGTATAGTGTTCGATATATGCGATTTCTATTCACCTTGAAGTAAGTGCATTGACAAAGTGGGAGGCAATGATGAAAATGAGCATCGGCAGTGTGAAATGAATGTTTTTTCTTCATCACTCGTCACCGAGTCAGCGACTGTACCCTTGTGTCTGTCAATAACTAAGCTGTTATAATTCAAAAAGTTTTGTAGAATCGAACCCCTTCTTGTTTGAGTTGTGTACACGACATTTCGGTCGATTCATTCTTCGACCTTCTACAGCTGCAATGGAATAATATCCTGAAGGGAAAAGAGCCATATGGATATCATTAGTTGTAAGCTGGAGGTAATGACAATCCTTGGTCTTACAAATGTAAAATATGGCACACGAAGACATCATACAAATACTCCAAAAAGTATGACTCCGCAACGTATTGATCAGATGTTAACCCTGTAATGATATCAAAAGCCATTAATCTGGGCTTTATCTGAATACTGCGCACCAGGAATTCGTTCATGTACGACGGAAACGGTAAATCTGACGTGCCAAAATGTCGTCTCAACTTCTTTTCAAGGCGCATTCAAAAAGTTTCGACAGTCTGGGTGTCAGATACAAAAACGATTAATGGTCTTTGATTTCATTATCGTATTAATATCGGGTCAAACGTTGTCATACGACTTTTGGGAGCATTTAACCACCATATTCTCTCTCTCTGTCTCTCTGTCTATGTGTCTCTCCAGCACCCACCCTATATCTTCTTCGAAACATTGGTCAATATCCTGGGTGGGATTTGCGGATGTGGCTGGATGCATACATCCCTTTTCCCCCCTCCATACGTCGAAAAATGTTGATAATTTACGACTCCAAAAGTAACATGAACCATAAATTAAGTCTGGCACAGTAATTCAATACCTAGTGAGATGATTGAACTCGTTATAGTAATAATGGTCTGCTTGACTAGCTTGGAAGCCATTACTGAACGGTGAAATGCTATAAAAGGGTGACCAAAATGGTGAGGTTTGCTCTCACTGAAGATACTGCTCGGCTCCCAATTGGTTCATAAGTGGAGTGGCCTCAATAGCAACTTGGGAATCTCCTTCTAAATCCAGCCTCCCTAGAAGATTTCGTTCCAACTACGTCAATTATTAGAGGATGGGGGTTATATATTTCGGGGGTGATCAGGGTTCGGCATGTGTCTTGCAGATGGTTATAGTCGATAAACCGGTGCCTATATCAGGAAAGAATCGTAAGGGGAATTGACCTACAAGATTTCCTTATTTTTATTGCTTCTTCACAGGGGTAACAGTGTCTATACTTACGGTGAAATCGTATAGCCCCAGATTGTGTCATAGATAAACTTTACCGCGTACAGCCCCTCCCTCGTTATAACATGGTTGCTTATAGCGCGGTTCATTTTATAATGCAGGTAGATCGTGAACCCCCAAATATTAATCTAGCTATAGAATAAGCTAGTTCTGACTCAGAAATAGCTGAATGATCGTACCTCGGTTATAACAAGGTTGGTCTTTGTGAAGCCTATCATCAATATCGAGGGCACCTGTATAACCACTCCCCCATGCACACACACACTCTCCGGCACCCGTTTTTTTTTTCTTTTGAAAACATTATCACCCAGTTAAGTTATGGTTGGTCAACATCCTGGGTGGGATATGCACGTGCAGCTAGACGCTTACTCCTTTTTCTCCTTCGTACGTCCACAGATATTCATAATTTACTATATTATTGATTTTTGGAGCATACTTCTATTGATCGATGTGTAATTTGGGCGTGTCCGCCCCCCCACAACCTTAACATATTATTAAGCTTATACCAGTTATTACCGTAAAAAAAAATCCACGTATATGAATGAATGTCCATGATATTTAACAAATATAAACTCTTTCTCTTTCGCACTAGACATATATATTTAGTCCTCCCTGATACAACGCAGCTCGTTATAGAGCAGCTTGCGTTATAACGCAAGTGGATGGTGGACTGAAAATTATTGATTCCGTCCCAAATCAGACTAGGCTCAAAATGGCTAGATTTCATCGCGGCTCAATTACAACGTAGTTGGCTTTCTTGAGCCCCGACACCCGTGTTATAACGTGTATAAACTTATACTCGTAAAATGAATGAATAATAACCATTAGTTTGTATGACAACAATTTCTTAGCGTTCCCAGACCACCAAAATAACGATGTTCGTTGTCTGTTGTGTCTTATGTGGAGAGCTTGAAATGCGACAGAACGCTTGAGTGCTTAGCTTCAAGCGTTCTTCTGTGATACAACTCTTTGAAGGCACTCGAGTGTCCTTCAAATCTGCCCTAAACCTACGTGCCCTTTGAAATAAGAAATCGTACTATCCATTGCAGCAAAAATCTCGTGCAAGTTTATTTTTGGCTGTGGGAACTCTCAAAACTTTTCAGTATTAATCAAAAGTAATCGTTTCATTGTTTGCGCCATTTCAGCCTATACTAGAATTCATCGGGACGTTCTACTTTGGATAGCTTAGTCTGACCGTGTATAACACAGACATATAACAGAAAATCGAATGTAAGCCGGGGTTGTTATTTAGCCATAACGTCGCCTTTAGAGATATCCGTTTCTTATGAATACTTGCGTTTATGGCACTCTGCTGCTAATTACTGGCAATGATATCATGGGAAACATATCTTGTGTATAACATTTAAGATACCTTAATGGAAAATGTTACATCATTATAGTGATTTGATACATGTCGTTACTCATTAGTCAGCTTGTACAATAGATTTAGAGAGAGAGAAAAACGATACAAAATATACATTGCACTATAAGCGTCATATACTACCAACATAGCATTTCACACAGAACGTCAGTAATGAATAGATTTAAAACAAAGGCCGTTATTGTTTGCTAAAATGCAATGTCTCTATCGACGATGTATTCATAGAAGCAGAAGTATTGGCCATATCAAGTCGAAGTGCTGATTTTAGCCCGTTTTATTTTAGTAAAAAAAAAACGTCTTAGAATATACAGTACCTCACCCGACTTCGTTGGCAGTGGTGATAAATCAAGCTTCGCAGGAAAACCAATTATGGGAAATGGCCATATTTTATTCAGCTTTGCGAGGCAAATTGTTGAGGACCTGTTTATAAGCCTCTCATTAAGGTCATTAATTGGTCCGGAAACGATCAAACTATTTGGCACGAATGATTTATTTTATTTTATTTCATCAGTGTTGGGGTGAGCTGATATTTGAGCACTTATGGCCGCCCTATACCCGTCCCTCTTGATCAGGGTCGAGCTGAGAGGGACGGTAATTATAGGCGATTTATTCTCCTAACTTTATCGAATAAAAACGAGAATATCAGACCTTTCTCTATAGCAGTGATCCCGGGAATTTATATACTAGAATGTAGGGTTTCCTCATGTCCTTTTACCTGACTTACTGCATTTCTTTAATGTATAACGTGATTCTTTTATTATACGAGTACCAGGTTTTGATGTGAAAGAAGGCATGAAATTGTAGCTTCTTGTATCACTTGGATACGTGGTTCAGAACTTCAGTTCAACAGCCCCACGTATTTTTTCCGCTTTGATGCTCCAAATTGGTGTTCTGCAATACTACAGTGAGTGACCACTATTTTTATGCTATGTGCTGTTACAATGGTAGTTGTTTTAATTTCGTCGAATCAAAGGAAATGGAAGAAAAAAACAGAACAGAACAGAGGTACCCGCATCTATACACCTCGAACTCACTGTTCTCATTCAGGTTGTATGAAAATCATTCATCAGTGGAATTCTCGTGTTCAACATTTCCGTGTTTGAAACTCCTATGAAACTAAAACTACTCTTAGTGAAATATAAGCATGGCGTAGTTCTTTATTTATGAGAGAAGAAGCAGCCATCCTTTGCTTGAAATCTTGAACCGAGTTATTTTTAAAAAAATTTATTCTAATTATTTCAATTAATTTTAGTTATTACCTACGTATTTGTGTTGCACGTGTTTTACAAGAAGAAAATAAATAGTATGATTATTTGAATTTACGGAAATTACGGTTTAAACTATGACGAAAACCATTGATTTTCATAACATGATTTTTCTCTATCATAAAAAGAACTAACTCTGCAATTCTGCTGTTTTAATGTTGCTTGTGGGGAAGACATACAAAGGATCTGCACTGAACTATTGTTTTAAGTAAATGTGTCATTTTTTCCCTAATTTTTCAATTGTGCTATTTTTTACTGTGTCATTTTTACCGGTGTGAAGAGTGAATCATGTACAAACGCTCGCACGAATATACACACACGTAGTATTTTGCGATGCGAACTCAAAAGATCCATTTTTTATACACATGTTGAACAAAGGTCTCTCTCTCTCTCAAATGCCTTTCCACACTTGAATTCGACCATCGAAAGTGTTTATGCGAGTGAATACTTCAACATACCTATTTCCGCGTTGAAACGACTAATTCCAACTCGAGTGGATGCAGATGGGGGAGAAGTAAAATCTCTACTCCGAATGAAACGCTGGGAAAAAAAATAGATACTCACCTATACGAAAATCAAGTGACCCCACCCCTCTAATGACCATCTCCCCCTCTCTTTCTCCTTTGTCTTTTCGCTCTCTTTCTCTCTCTTTCTCTACTTAACTCTCTCTCTTATCATATCAAATGTCTTGGTAGGAGGTAGGTGTTTTTTTGTCTTTAATTAGCCATCTAAACACATTCCACTGCGAACTTGTTAAGAGGCATGGCCCCAGAGATCATTGGAGAAAATTGATTTGAATCAACTGTTCAACTTCCCAACCATGAGTAGTGACATTTTAGTGTGTCGTCAATGATTGCTAGATGTGCCGAGAAATTGAATATAATTTTGTATACGTTTGAGAAAAAAAGTTCTTTTCTCAAGTCAATTGAACCGCTGTAATGACATCAAATTTTTTGCTTAGCTTACAGAACTCACGAAATTCGTTGCAAAAACAATAATCTTTAAAAAGTGCAAAAATGAAAGAAATTTTAACTATGCATAAATGCAAGAAAAAAGTCTGGATTGAGACTGGCCGTACTATTAGGGTACGTGTTCGCGTGCAAGTCCCAAAAGTGATGCCCAATTTGTTCCCCAACAATTTTACTCATGCAATGAAATAACTACAGATTTGATCAACAAAGACGTGTGCAATGCGTTACACGTAAGGTTCAATATGATTGCCCTCCATTGTAATACATTTATTCAATCGACCAACTTCTGATAAGCACACAAAATTCAACGTCAGTTGTGGCAAATCGTACTTCTATTCTGGCTTTCAATTCTTGAATGGTGGCTGATTTCCTACCGAATTCCATGTCCTTTACGCAGAAATGGAAACTTGTGGGGTTATGTCAGATGATTTCACTGGCCATTTGATAACAACACATCGTTCCTGCTAGCGACCTTCAAAAATGTAATCAAGCCAGTGTCTCACAATACAATCGGGCGTTACTTTTAGGTCACCCTGATGAAATGGATCTATTTGTTACATGATAGTGGAATGGATTTTCAGCATCGGTATCTATTGAGAAAGTCCGAAATAAATTTCACCCAAACGCTCGGTTCATCGAACATCTAGTGAGGAAGAAATTATCTGGCAATGGCCCGTGAAAACTAACTAACAAAGCATTGCTCTACGGCAGGATATAAAACAGAAATAATATACGGATATGCTTAGTGGCTGAGATAGTTGTGTATCTGTTGCATAACTGAAGGTCAGTTTTTGAGCCATGGGTTTCAAATATTATTCTTGAGCAGTTTTGCACTCCCCTCTCAGGAGATTGGTGCAACATAATCTTTCCAATTTTTTTTTCAATTGGCCTTTTTTTGAAATAAGCTTAGTGTACATTTTTTTAGTGTATGAATTATGAATTGCGCTATGTGATATAGAAACTTATTTAAAATGATCGCCCATCGTTACACGGTTAATATCAATTACCAAATATGTCCATTTCCTTAACACTTAACAGTCGCATAGAAAGGGACGAATAGACAAAGAATAAATGAGACGGGAATTCGGGTTAAAAGCAGTTACTTAGCCTTTGCGTTACCGGCGGCTATTTAGCTCAATGGCGAGAGCATTGCTACGCAGAAACGGCTACCCTATTGGTGACAGGTTCGATTCCTGCTGCAGCCCCATTTTCTTTGATTGTTTATTCTATTTGCGTTGTTTGGATTGAATGATATATAAACTGTGTAACAACAGGAGATCATTTCAGACTAGTCTCTATGTAATGTAACGCAATATATAATTCTGTCAGTCGTACCAAATATGTCTATTTCCTATATATATATATATATATATATATATATATGTGTGTGTGTGTATGTAGAATTAACAAGATTTTGCCAAGTTTGGTACAGGGTCAAAATTTTGGGGGCCCCTAACGAGGGTCGAACTCGCGGAGGAGTGAGGCACTTTTTGATTAAGGTAGTTGTTTCCAACTGCCAACAATGATTGATCGATATTTGAGCCAGGAATTGGATTGCTGATCTTCGAATCAGATAGGCTCTCATCACAATGAGATAGATATAGGAAGGGGCGATTGTTTCAAGACGTTCCTTCCCCGTGTGTGGCTCTGTGCTCAACTTTGTATACATGTACGCCAAGATTGTTTACCCACTAATTTATGGCACCAATTTATGGCACCGACCCTTGACATTTTTAGAGCTCAGGAGGAGTCTTGACACGGCTCTTCTGGATTGAAAAACCCTATTCTGACACTCTTCTAGCCACCGTCCAACTAGATGCATGTCTATGTTTGGCTGTTTTGAATTCCTTAGCGAGTTTAGAATTGAGGACTGACGCCACTTCGTCCAGTGTTTCAAACGATCTTCAGCGATGAAAACAGGTTTGGGCTGACCAGCAATGCTCCTGAAAGGTGTCATGGAATAGCTGGAGTAAAATATCACCCTAATTGTTTGTATTCCAGTGTCAAACAGGGTGGGAGAGGTATTTTGGCATGAGGCGCTTATCAAAGAAATGAGGTTTCATGCCTGATTGGATATGATAATATACCGGAGTATTCAGCGTTGTGGATTACTTCCGCCTTCCCAGATACTTTATGCTGATAGAAATGTTGTCTCCTAGCAGGACAATGCTCCTTTTAATTCTGCTACTTGATGGAATGTAGTCCAAGAACAATGGGGTCCTCAACCTGGTGAGTTCTTTCGCAGATCATCTAATAGAAACCGTTACGTGACAAACATCTTTTGACAGCAAAGGGGAGATCAATTAAAAAATTGAAAGGGAATGCTCAGTGGATTACTTCTCTCGCCTTTCGTTTGGCTGTGAACACTAAAATAGTCAGAATTTTGCCCCCCCCCAACAAAAAAACAAAACAAAAACAAACGGAGCGTGAACGCTACCGGGCACAAAGAAGAGACCAATTTACGTGTAACTTACACGGTAAATTGACCCCCCCTCCCCAACAAAAAATCAATCATTTATGGATGGTTTTCCAAAAACCCAGAACGTTTTTTTCAGACATGATAAAAAAAGTAAATATTTACATTTTCCTCCCTCTAGCTCCATTGGCACGGCCTGTTCGCATGACTCATACATAGCCAGTTAACCAGTCAGACTAACTTGAAAACTGAAGAAAAGTGCTGACAGTTTTGGTTAAAGGTTTCTAATTATGTCTTGGTGCATTATTGATTTATTCATTTTCAAATTAGAAGGAAAACAGAATGAAATATCATAAGGCATGTCTGTAACATTTGTCAAGGGAGATGGAAACTTGTGACTAAACGCTGCATTTCACCATTTTTATCCAACATCATTTTGTGTATATTTTGGCCGTCAATCTGTATGTTGTGCATTGCAATTTATTTTGAGGATATATAATTCTCAGTGGTTAGGAGTTTATGTAAGTGTTACTGACAGAATAGGACTATTATATGTTTGAATAGTTTACTCGGATTGTAAATAAATGACAAAAATATCTGAATAATTTTGTAATTGCACAGTACTTTTTATTTTACAGCTCCACCCCGCCAAAAAAAAAAGCAATGGAGTCTACTCCATAATTATCATTTAATCGTTATCTCCCTTGACAAATATTACAAAAAGATATAGACATACGCTTGGCGTATTACATAGGGTCATTATAAAGTAATTATGCAGTTTAATTTTTAATAACTCCTATCTGCAAATAGCACTGAGATCATAGTTATGCGATAAATTTGTTAATAATATTGTTTACTTAATCACTAGAATATACCCGAAATAAAAAAAATGAAAAAATAACACGGTCGTTAGTGAGTGGCAGTTATGAGCCTAGAGCTATTTTATTCGGGATTTTATTTTTAATGATTCAAATATCCTTACTTGAAGGTTTTTTTAAGTCTCATTTCGGCTCAAGCTGTTTTAATGTGTGGTGATCAGACATGAACTCTTTGAGAGTTTCTATGACATCATTTTCATGTCATAATGGGAGAGTAAATTTACCAAAGGAGATGCAAACCCACGCATAAGGAATCAGCATATGTAGGTATTACATGTTTACGTTATATAACTGGTATATTACACGTAAAAAGACGTTCTTTTTTCGCGTATGGATCACTACCTCTGCCTAGGATCTAAATGTCTGAGAACTCTGCTTAGGATCAAAGTGTCTGAGAACTCTGTCTCGGATCAAAGTATCTGAGAACTCTGCCTCGGATCAGAGTGCGTGAGGACCCTGTCTCGGATCAAAGTGCGTGAGAACTCTGTCTCGGATCAAAGTGCGTGAGAACTCTGTCTCGGATCAAAGTGCGTGAGAACTCTGTCTCGGATCAAAGTGCGTGAGAACTCTGTCTCGGATCAAAGTGTGTGAGAACTCTGTCTCGGATCAAAGTATCTGAGAACTCAGCCTCGGATCTGAGTGCGTGAGGACCCTGTTTCGGATCTGAGTGCGTGAGGACCCTGTTTCGGATCAGAGTGCGTGAGAACTCAATCTCAGATCAAAGTGTGTGAGAACTCTGTTTCAGATCAAAGTGCGTGAGAATTCTGCTTAGGATCAAAGTGTCTGAGAACTCTGCCTCGGATCAGAGTGCGTGAGGACCCTGTTTCGGATCAAAGTGCGTGAGAATTCTGCTTAGGATCAAAGTGTATGAGAACTCTGCCTATGACCCAAGTGCCAGTCACCTAAACGTATATGAAAAATATAATGGATTCTTTCACTTATCCGGTTACAGATTGGTTTTATTATATTCAAAATTAAAATTTCATAATTAATGACCAATGTTCCGATAACGTTAAAATCTTATGCTATGCAAAACATTTTCCTGCGACATAAGTATGCGCACACTTTTGACTTCGACTCACTGAATCGATATTTTTCCAATGAAAACTCAGTAAGCTATCAACGGAATCTGACATCTTTGGTGCACACATTGATTTCTTTTGTGCGCTGGTTATATGGAAGTATGCTAATGACCCTGTATAAGTGGATTTACACATTTAACATATGCGCGTTTGTCGATATCTTTCGCGGTTCTGTGAGTTGTTGAGAGGGGCTGTTAAAGTCGATATATAAAGCGGACCATATGTGACAGAGAGGAGATTGCTTTTTAAGCCCGAATCTTACTAGAGCGAAGTACGAGACTATAATTTTGGCAAATTACTCCAGAAATGCTTGTAAACTGATAGCCGACTGGAAGTGAAATATTTATGCGTGTGTTTCTCGTCTAATATCAACGTAAGATTTTTTAAAAATATATGTGTCTATCTCTGTTCATATTCATCATTATCAGCTTATTCATATGTATCTCGATTTGTTCATTATCTATCTACCTACCTACCTATCCATGTATTTTTGGATCTATCTATCTATCTATCTATGTACTGGCTATCATATCATTCTATGTTCATATCTATTTGTCAAAATATCAATTTCAGTCTGCCTCCATCTTAGACATCTTAGTATCTATTCCAGTTTATATCTACCTGTCTCCCTCTGTTCATATCTATTTCAATTATTCTTCCTCTCTCTCTCTCTCTATCTCTCTGTAGCAATCTCTCTCTCTCTCTCTCTCTCTCTATATATATATATATATATATATATATATATGGTACAGATCAGGTTAGCAATATAGCATAATATAAAGCAACGTCTGATATGTGATGAATTTATTTCATAGAGTGATCAATACATTCAACTTTATACTTCGAAAGTCGAGTCGATTTAGAGTAAAGCTGGAAATATATAAGAGGATGTGGATTCGCTACACAAACTAGTTGAAGTTTCTGCCCTCTCTGGACCTCATCAGGCGAATAATTGTCTGCATCGTTCAACTGATGAGGCCCAGAGAGCGCAGAAACATGAACTAGTTTGTTTAGCGAATCCACATCATATATATATATATATATATATATATATATATATATATATATATATGACCAGAATATCTCAGTTTATAACCTCGGTTCGTCCATACCTAATATTAAAAATCTCAAGCAGTGTGCTGAGGAGTCGATCTCCTGTGTGATCCACTGATTACTGCTTGCGTTAACTGCCATAAATGATCCTAAATACCTTGCTAAGTGAATCGAGATTTTATAATCTGAGGAGGAATTGAACTCGTCTAGACGATGGCGTTACCAAAATAAGCAGAAATACCGAGGAGAGTGTTGGAATATCGAAAAGGAGACTTGCTGTCTCTTTATACCCAGCGAATGCCACCAGTTACTGCTGGTTCGAAAACTCGAATAATGATTATCGACTCATGAAATAGCTAGGTACGTGTATCTTGTGACGTAACTCAGTAGAAATAGTATTTTATTTTATGTTACACTTGATAAATGGTATCAGAACTCGATTTTACCTTTAGATAAGTTTTTATGTTCATGAAGTATCGAACAGGAAAATGCTACGCAAAATGATGATATTAATGATAACACCACAACTAATAATAATACTAATAATTGATAATAATCATTGTGAAGTTTTTAGTTTGTTACGCTAGGGACGTAACTGATGTATTTCTGATGTCCTGGTACAAATGCTGAACTTAGACGTGATGAAAAAATACGTTTGTGGTCCACAGAACACAATTCTCCAAAGTCACTGCAATGCAATTTCTCTCATTATCCACGTACATAAAATACAATGTGTATGACCATATTTTCTCAAATATGCCGTCATATGTACTTGTAAAAGCATGTGAGCAATTTGAAAAATGTTGTTATTTTAGCTCTCCATTGAAGTAGGATTGGGAGCTTTTGGACCGTTTAAATTCCAAGCGGACACGATGAAACCACCCCCAATGGCTGCAGCGGTGCGACGGGTATGCAGGTGGGGCACTCAGATCGTGAAAACACTTAGGGTTAAACTTCCAACTTGAAAACTGATCATGAAAACAAAGAAGAAAGATACAGAGGAAACGAAACCTAACAAGGACAACGAAAGAAAGAGTGGAGGCATGTAAATCAAGATGTTAAACTTTTCCAACCTCGCACGTATTTACTCGCTCTTACTGCAGCCTGTGATATCTCAGGTTAGATTTATTCGACAAATCTCCAGAAATTTTCATCAGCTATAATCATTACATAGAAAAAATCTGGCTGTAGCAGAAAGAAAGGAGCCATACATAATCCAAGTTGTATTTTAGCGCCGACTGTATATGAATCCAGCAGGTGAGGTTTTAGCTTTTCTTAGTACTGCCCACTGGCTTTATTGCTACTCTACCACTTACTCAGTTCGTTGTTGTCATTTTCTGTACCAACAAATGACTCTGCAAATTTTTGTAGTCAGTGTGCTGTAAAGAAAAAAAAATTATATTGTGTAATTTATTTTACAAAAAAATATGTGCGTACTTCTGAATTCGACACAGTGAATTGAAATCTTTTCACCAGAACTCAGTAAGCTATCTACAGAATTTGAATTTTTTTGTGCACACATTAATATCCTTGGTGCGATGTTAGCAAGGCTAATGTGTGCGCGCGAACAAGCACATAGCTTAGATATTTCTAGCAGCATGGTTTTCTGCCTGCTGCGACAAATATTTGTTCGTGCTGAAGTATGGAATTTTACAATTTTCAGAAAAAAGTTTCCCACTACTCACTAAGTTTTTACGGGGGATGATCTTTGGGTTGGATGTTGACAGAAGGTTTTTCGAATTTACGTAATAATGGCTCAGGTAAAAATGGCTCCGGTTGAAATAGCAACGGTAGAAGTGGTCTAGTAAAAAAAGGTGGAAATGAAAGATGAGAAAAAGATAGAAAAAAAAAATGCCCCTAATGAAAAATAGATATTATGTTATTGAAAATGAAAATAGAAACCACGTATTGACATTTTACAGACGCGATAGAATCAAATTTCAATTGTTTGTTTAGTTAGACCAACAGAATTATTTTCAAGTCGGACCATTTTTTCCTGTTCTTCCACTAGCGCCCCTTTTACCGGGGCCCTTTTTATCGGGCAATATTTAATGCCATTTTCAACGGTGCTACATTTAACCGACCATTTTTACCCGCGCCATTCTTAACGGTGCCATTTTTACCGGGATAATTTACCCGTGCCGTTGTTACCAGTGTCATCTTTACCAGTACCATTTTTACCTGGGCCATTGTTAACGGTGCTTCTTTACTGGGCCATTATTACCTGTGTTATATTTATCCGGCCATTTTTACCAGTGCTCTTTTTATCCAAGCCATATTTACTGAAGCCATGAGACAATTTACTCGGGCCGTTTTACCGGTGCTATTTTTACCAGTGTCTTTCTTACCGGTGCTATTTTTGCAGGGCCATTTTTACCGGGTATCAGGTATAATGAGTTTTTCAGTGGGCATTGGTCATTGTAATATGAAAAGTAATTGTAACTATGAAAAATTCAACTTTTAATACATATGAACAGGTTTCACCCCCTTTCTCATTAATGTTACATCACTTGTCGAATAACGTTAAATATCTTTCTGTTCCTCTTGAAATATCGTTGCCGGCCCTAGGTATAAGCAACGATGTTGGGCCCCAAATCATATTCTGCTTACGGTCCTTAAAAGTCGTGGGGACCCCAAATTCAAATTCTGTTTAGGACCTCATAAGGGCTTCGGTCAGTCCTGCTTGATATAGACATAATATAGTGACGCCCTGTTCGTTCTAAGTAGTTGTGTATTTCCTTGTAGCACCACTGGTTGGAGTTCAAACCCTGGTAAAAGCTAAGGTTACGAATGCAGATCTCCTGCTACGCCACCTTATTTGACTCGAAAATGAATCAATTATTCTACTCTTACGAGTTAGATCCATACTGGCAAGAGTCAAGAAAAAATCGCAAAGTTGGTGATGCTCCTTTTCACAAAGCATTGATGTTGAAAGAAGAAAAAAAGCATCCACTTTGAACCAACAAGATAAACTGTGTACAAATTTACCTCGGACTCACACACTCACTTACAGACGGACAGACACACATACACACACACACACGTATTCTCCGAGCCACGCCTCCAACAATAACGACCCCTCCGACTTGACACGACATTTCCAGTGTTCGTCTGCCGTTGTTCTTATCCAGCCACCTCGGGACGAATGACACGCTAGAACCCCGAGGGGGTTTAACACAAGGTTTGTTTAGGTCCCCGACGCAAATCAGTCGCCCGTGTCGTGTCTCAAATTAGTCATACCAGGCAGCCTGTGCTTATCTATTATTCCTAGTCGTTGGCTTTACCATTGTCTTGGGCACTTTGTTAGCATTTTAGTGAAGCACTGCTGAATACATCTGTGGAATTTAACATCGCTGTTATAGTGTACGAACAAGAGTAATGTTTTTTGCCAATTTAACCTGGTTTTGAGTTGAGTGGGGAGGGTTGTTTATAGTTTAGCACCACCTACTCTTCATTCATTCAGAAAACAAACATAGCCAAAAAAAACAACAAAAAAACAAAAACAAACAAACATAAACAAAAAAAACCCAGAAGAAATGAAAGAAACTTACGTACAGGGGTGTGTGAAAAGAAAAAAACAATTGGAAATTTGAGGTCGGATCCAGGAATTCCTTTACAAAATGGAGCAATAGTTACAAGAATTACGTATCCTTTTTGATAGGGAGTTGACTCTCTGTCACCTTTTTTTTAGATACACGTAGCTACAGTCTCTCGTACATACATACGCTCGGAGAAACGAATGAAGATAACTTGATAGTCAATATATCAACCTAGTAGTGCAGTTTGACCCGGGTAAAATCCAGGGTTTCTAATGCTGATTTTCTGGGTAGGTGACCTCTTCTCGCTAGGGAGATAACCGATCCTTCCCCGGATTGAAGGACAATCAGACCTTTTACTATATAAATCTAACAGCATAATAAATGAGAAAAGTCCTTACATTTTGGGGAAAATAAAATTCCAAGTTGGAAAATCTATATAAGAAATGATTATTGAACAATCGTAGCCATCAAAGATGGCGAAAAGTTCTATCCTTATCTAATGTGTGTGTTATGGTGCTCCTGGTCATACCGTTTTATCTACTATAGACATGGAAATTGGCATTAGTACTGCACTAAACACTTTCTAAAGAAGTTTTTATTTTTTTTGGAAAAAACTTGCTTTGACTTTTTGGAGGCCTTATTTTAACAGGTTTGTTGATAATATTTCTAGATGTTTCTATGTGTTTTTTCTTTATTTTGGATATTTTCCAGTGGAAAACTCCAGTGATGTCATAATAGAATTTATTCTGACCATTCTTTGGTAGAATTTCTTTACACGACTTCGAATTTTGATGCTATAGTTATTGAATTATTGACTGTGGTGTTGAGTTTCATAAATGTTTTGATGTAATTTTTCATCTGATCATTGAAGAGTTTTGTAATGGCTTCAATGATATTTTTTTATTTGTTGAAGATTCGATGATTATTCGGTTTTCTTGACTTTTTACTATTAGATAAATCATTGTCAAGTATTAATATTTTTTATTGGTATTCCTTTCATCTTAATTTCCCCTGCTTTCTATCGTAGCTACTCTGATCGTCATTCGATGGCTGTTATTTGACGGAAAGATCGAAGAAATATTTGTCAAAATCAGTGATAATTAGTTGATTTTCCTTCTTGTATTTACTCTAATATGGGACAATGTGATTTTCTTGGTCCGCTGTTCGTAGCACTGGACTCTTGGAGTGGGGGTCAACATTTCGCTGAGAAAACACTTCCTACCTAACGTTTGAAATTGAGCATTCTGCCCGAACAACGAATTCAGTTTTTTATTTTTTATTTTTTATCTTGAATAGAATAGAAAATACGAAAAACTTCCTAATCCAAATACAATCCGAAAATCTTTCCCAATGGGGCTAACAAGTAGATCACATTAAAAAAAAATGTTCCAGAACGCACTTCTATTTAACCCGAACCCCACGAGAACAGGATGTGTCACAAGGTCGGTTTAACGTGAAGAACATCACTCGCGAAAAGACATGGTAGGTTTAAAATAAGCATGGAAATGAGAAGAGTTTCGTTGACTTGTTGCTACGTAAATCAAGCCTGTGAAACAAACATGACATTACATTCGATTATCCGGTCCAACGATGAATTCGACGTGGGTATGGAATCATAAAAGTCAGATGTCTGAACTAATGTGGCCAACCATCTTATATCTAACACGACAATACTATATTTCTACGTATTGTCCTATATCATATATTGAGTCATAAATGTCCTGTGTTCTGGTAACTTGTCCTCGAATAAAAATAGTTATTGATTTTTTTTTGCATTTTATTCTATTGAATTATGGCCCGAAAATCTTTACTTGCACAGTTTATTGATCGAAATCTCATGCATATTGCTTGCTGAGTCAGGTTAGCCACACTTCTGTTTATAGATTCATTATTTTGATTTTTTTTTCGTGTTATGAGACCCTCAATCAACACAGCTTTTGTTTAATGATGGAAACTTTTTAGATGTGTTCAAAACATTCCTTATTATTTAAGGATGCTCTTGAATTTCCTTTGAAAACTCAACAACAGAAAGATCCAGGAAGGGCAAAACAGAGAATTTTCGAAATCCCCTTCAAAAACGGAGTGCCTGGCGACCTTTTCTCCCCAGCCCCGTCCTTAAATTTCCATTTCTAAACGTTGATAACCCTAGTCAGGTCTTGAACCTGTACACTAAAGTGAGCGTGGTTGGTTGAGTGTGTTTCCGTTTATATTAAAGTCTCGGCATTTTTTCTTCTTGCAAATTCTCTGCTTGACGTCTCTCTTGCAAACAGTTTTTGAGTCTAGTAGAGGTCGAGCAGAGAGAGAGAGAGAGAGAGAGAGAGAGAGAGAGAGAGAGAGAGAGAGTGCGTGTGTAGATATATTGGTTTCTTTTTCTGATTTACGATCTAATCTTAAGTGTGTAATGATTCGAGTAGCTTATATTTCCACTTATATTTCACAAAGAAACAAGCAAAAATGAAATATCATGCCTAAACACGGCCCTGACGCCCCCAGGGCCAATAAATAATAGGAAAGAAATATCAGTAATGATACCTGCTGCAGTATGTGTATACGAGAGAGTTCCAGTCACGGATATAATCGAAACCTCGTGGAATCACGCAAGAAATCATGTTTTCGAAATGTAAATACGTCTCGTCACGCATATGTGATTATTTATTGACATGACTATGACGTATAAAACAGACTGACTGTCAATATTTTTAGAGGTGGATAGAATTCCCGAAGTCTGTGGGGCTATATTATATCACACACACACACACACACACAAACACAGACACACACACACACACACACACACACTTCAAACAAGTCGTAGCTTAATGATGAAATAAGCATTTATTTTGCACAACCAATATTTTTTTTCTATAATTGCCTTTCTTGAGGATGGATTCGATTCAGCAGTTAATATCACTCACACATATTTAACATTTCAGGGAAAATTCAGATGATAACTGCGTGTCAGGCGACGATCTCATTAATGTACTCTTTTACACTCATGTACACACACACATACGTATACGTATAAATGTATATTTGTAATATATATATATGTATAATATTTTCATATTTCAAAAATTCATAATCTGATCTACATGTTTCCTGAGTCAGTTGAACATTTGTTCTTGTCATCAAATGTCATCAGCCATTAGATTAAATCCCACATCAAGAATTTTAACAAAACACGTCTGAAGAGCAGATAAAACATCTATCATGTCTTCTAACCGAAATGTATCGATCAAAAAACCATAAAACATAGAAACAGTGAATAAAGTTCATGAACATATATGACTTTTATTAAGAGAAGTTTTGTCTATTTTACTTGTATTGGTATGCTACATATATATATATATATATATGTATATATATATATATATATACACTCAGATACATACATTCACACACACACACACACACACACACATATATATATATATATATATATATATATGTATATATATATTACTGTTATTGTGTCATCCACAGACAGCTGTTTCGTTGTATTACAACTCTTCAGTATGGCTAGAGACAATCCATTATCCCATCCAGTACCACGAGGCAGGATCGAAACTTTAGCTTCAGATCCTCTACCCCACGGAACTGGACGGTCAGTGAGGTTAGATTTAGGCAATATATTTATTTATCGTATATATTCCTCATCCACCGGTGTGCTCCATTCCATGTTGGAAGAGCATTGCATAAGCTTACAATATATATATATATATATATATATATATATAGAGAGAGAGAGAGAGGGTAGCACACGTGTGGATATATGAAAGTTAGTATCTAGAGTACTCGATCGGCCAAAGGGTTAGGTACTTATCATGATTCCGAGTATGATTTGTGGAGTTCTTCGTTTTCGAAATCCTTACTAATATATATATATATATATATATATATATATATATATATATATATATATATATATATCCCATAATACTTCATACTCCTAGGGATACATCACATCTACTATCATCCATACAATGCTATCAAAACGGAGAAAAATAATTGTAATAATACGTTTGTGCTCCTGATGATGAAAAAAAATGTATCAAAATTCATATTTTGACAATCTCCCTCTACATAAGCATGTACATATCTACCCCAGCCAGTTCATACCTACTTATCAATCTCTCTCTGTTTCTCTCTATATATCAGTCAATGTTTGTTCATTTGTCAGATCATATCAACTTTTGTCCGGTCAAGCTAATAATCTCTTTTTCCACATCTTCGATGTTGACAATGTTTCAGTTGATTCATTCTACGGCTTTCTTCTACTTGTGACAAGACCGAAGCTGAGAAGAAGATATTGGATTGTCCGAAAAAAATATGATATGTTATTGATTCTGCTCGAAGTTATTGACAATGTTTGTCTATGTATCTACATCAGTCATTATTCATCTTCGTCTGTAACTACATTTCCGTCTCAGTCCGTTCATATCTGTCCCAGTTTGATAATAACAGCTTATCCAAATCAGACTAATATACATTACAGTCTGTTCCCATTCCGGTCTCATAATATATATATATATATATATATATATATATATATATATATATATATATATATATATATATATATATATATATATATATATATATATATATATATGTACTCTTTCTCTCAGATCTGTTCATTTCTAATTCAGCATGATAATATGTATTGATCTACTTGTGCCTTCGTGGTGTCGGTGATTAGTAAGTATTTTCCTCCAGTTCCACTAGTCGGTGTTCGAAATTTGGCAAGACTTTCAAGGCGAGTAAGTCTGACTCATTTGGAAAACTAGCCTGAATAATCAGTACATTTTTGTTGTTGTAAAAACCGTAACAGCTCATTGGTAGAAATAACTATCGAAGTCGATAAAAACGATTTATCTTCAGTATTCATCTTCTGGGCACGATGAGTCCCTGTGTCCAATTTTAGTGCCACTCTTTTATTCAGAGGCGGGTTTTTGAAGGAGCCAATTTTTTATCCACAGATGTACATTCTGGGTCAAAAAAGAGCCAGGGCTGTTCTTGAACGTTTAGTCGAATTTACAGTAAGTCACTCAATAGAATCCGTCGCGTGAAATTATTCGCGGTTCCATTATAACGCGATGTTAACTTTCTTTAAGCCCAACATCCGTGTTATAACATTGGCGGCCTGTATTGTACCCACCAGCTTTGAAAGCTTCCCAGAGTTGATTTGTAATTGCGAATTCCCTTCCAATAATTTAGTGCTGATCATGGTCTCATAAATTCTTTGTGGCATTAACCTGGATTATGACGTGAATATTATTGGCTTGTCTTTCAACTTGGGAATTTTCATTAAATTTCCTGACTTGTTTTTACGTTCATCTTAATTTCAGTTGTTTTTTCCTTTATGCAAATTCGAATTTTGGCTATTTTTCTGTGGCAACGAATAACAGAAGTAATGAGTAAACCTTCGGTGAGAATCGAACTTACACCCTCATTGCCAGATAGAGTCTAGTTTACCGTCTAGCCACTTCTGGAAAATAATGTGTTTAATCAAACATGAAGTTTGATTTGAAATTTTTAAATCATATTACGAATTATATATATATATATATATATATATATATATACACTGTCCGTAAAGATTTCATTGGATGGAAATTTCAAATCAAGGATTCGATTTTGATTTAATTGAACATACATTCTATTTCCCAAATATATATATATATATTTATATATATATACATCGATTTGTTCACACATGATAGAGTATATAGGGAGAGATTTCTCCCTCTCTTACATATATATATATATATATGATATGCAATGCTCTTCCATAGGAATGGAACACTCTGGTAGATAGGGAATTTAAGCTAATATATATATATCATGAAAATTCAGACTTACTGACCATCCAGTATATATATATTATTGTGTCACCCACAGACAGCTGTTTCAATGTATCACATCTTTTCAGTAAGGCTATAGACTTTCCATTATCCCATCCAGTACCACGAGGCAGGATTGAAACCTTCGCTTCAGACCAAGTAGCTGGTAATGTACCTCTGCGCCAAGGAAGTGGACGGTCAGTCAGGTTGAATATAAGCGATATATTTATTTTATCGTTTATTCCCCATCCACTGGAGTGCTCTATTCCTATAGAAGAGCATTGCATAAGCTTACAATGAACGAGTTACATCGCTTATAGAGTGCTCAACCCTGAATAGAGGAGCGTTATATATATATATATATATATATATATATATATATATATATATATATATATATATATATACATATATATATTTATGAAAACACACACACACACACTCATATATATATACATATATGTGAAAACACACACACACACTCATATATATATATATATATATATATATATATATATATATATATATATATATATATATGTGTATCGAAACTGATATGTGTGTGTTGTAGCATTAACTCAAATGAGAAAAGAAAGCATATGGATTGCACTGCACTGCAAAAAGCATACCAGCTATGCAAACAAAGTCACATTATACATTGATATGCAAGGTGTATATTTTTCAAACGCTTGCATGCTGAGTGTAACGTGTTAAAAGTGGAGTATCTTTCAACAAGCTGGGATTTTACTAAAATTAGAATAATGTCGATTCGTGCAGAAATCTTACAGAGAATTCATGCTATCGCCAAACCCTGAAATTGAAAGCTAAGTATATAACCGAACTACATAGCATTCAGAGAATGCATGCTTATGCCAACGTCATAAACAAGCTAAACTGAATCAAAATAGAATATTGAACCCACACCATTAAAAAAAACAAGGGAGAGAACTGTGAATGTACATATGATTAATTATTCCTTTAAAATTTGAATTGAGCTTTTGAACTTCTCATTTTCAACTGCAGAATGATGGAATATACCTATTCATTCCCTCTGTAGTCCACGGTCCGCCATTTCACGATATTTCATTGAAATTCTTTGAGTACCTTAGGAGATATCGTGTATACAATCAGACGGACAGGCAGAAACTTATAAATCCCTGGTTTACCTCTCTGGAGAAACAATCACGTTGCCAACGTCTTTTGTAAGCGTGCCATCGGAGGGGTGATCAGTAAAAAAAAAAAAATTTGGAAAGAGAAGCAATCAATGAAGTTAATTTTTCACCTTTTGATCAATATAATGAAATCACTCCCAAGAAAAAACTTTAACTTTTTTGAGGAGGAGGTTAATTTTAAAAAATCAGAATAAAAATGGTTCTGGACACAAAAGAGAGTAAATGTTTGTATTTTCAGCCCTTCAGCTCCATTGGTGCAGCCTGTGCGTGCAACACGTAAGATAGATAGATTGACTCGTTACCACAGTCAATAATAGAATAAAAATTATCTAGGAACATCTAGATCCTAGGGAATCTAGATGTTATCAATAAAACCATCGAGATAAGGACTCCCAGAGTCCCCCAAAGCTTTTTTTTCAAAATCAAAAACTCAATTTCAGAAGGGGTTTAGTGGTGAACTGACGCTAGTTTTTGAGTCTGCAGGCAAAACGGTATGGCCAAAAACACGGGAAGAGACAAACCCGTCAGAATAAGGCCCCTAATGGCTTTGATTTGGGGGGGGGGCATTAGTAGGGCATTGGTGTTAGTTTTCAAGTCTGTTTGGCCAGGAACGCCGGGACAATCAAACAAATACACGCTCGTATAAAATATTTGAAAAAAAAGGAAAGAACTGTTTGTCATCTTTGATGGCTACGTTTATTCAATAGATTGATAGCCAGACTCACTTTGAAACTGACGTAATCTATGTTGACAGTTTTGTCAGGCGGTTTCTAATATATGGTATGTATGGATTTCACATGATAGGATATGCTTGTCTGCTAGTATATTTCAAAATACATATAACACCGTTACAATAGGCGATAACTTATTAAGTGGTTAGGAATATCATGCGTACACAGCAACGTACACAGCTACGTACACGTACAAAAATTATGTATATGTATGAGTGTGTGTGTGTGTAAAGGAGTAAGTAAGTAGAGGTTATTGTGCAACGGATCAAGCCTTTTGTTGAATTTTTCTTGTGTGAAGAAGGAGGCAAAATACCGTTAAATGTTTACATTCATCGCAAGGATTTATGGAACTTGTTAACGTCAGCTATTGGACTTGACACTTGTGTGCCTGTGATATCTATTGTACCACGCTTATAAACATTCGTACGCGTCTACGAGAAGACATGAAAAAAAACACGTTAAAATAATACATACACAGTACACCTCACGAGTATTTGAACAAACGTAAGCTCTTTGTTTCTGTCCATACTTCGCATGTATATATTCTCAGCATGTATGTATGGGTCTGCAAGCCTTCCACAGTCCTAGAGCCTTTGTTTAAACATCTGAAAACGCTGTCATTGTATTGTTTGGGTGAATCAAGTTAAATACCGTTTATTATTGAATACAAGACTTTTTTTTTACCCTGAAGATAGACTCAAATAGGCAGCTCTACTTACTCTCAGATCTGTCGAAAATGGCTATTACTTCTGCCTATATAAAAGCATGGTCAGTGCATATTTGCGAGCGATAATGTCCGATCTTCTTACTCGATAAACCACCATGATTCTAAATGAAATATCATGTAGGTAAAATACAATGCGTACAGAATAATATCCAGTTGAAATCATTCTTTAGGTTGATTCGTCAACACTGATGAGAATTTCTCTTCACGGCCTGAACACGACAATCGATGTGTTGAAGATGAAAGGAAATTTAGTTTCGGTGACAGCTGACTGAATGCTATGAACGGCGTATTCATACGATGTGGATATCTCTCCTCAAGAGGTTTCATAACGGACTCGGCTTATATTCCAGTCGGTCGATTTTCTGAAATTTTGTGCTCAATTCCAAACTCGTCTCACACTCATGGTCGACTTGAAATATACGGTTCTTCTGTTCAATAGCTGAGTACAACTTGCGGCAAAGCGGAGTACTTCACATGAAACCGAGAGTTTATTTAACCCAACTAATTTGGTTGCTTTTCGAAGAGTCTTTCGTACAATTGAATTCTTTCTTATAGTTTACTATGTTCAGAAGGCGTTTCGGTCAGTCCATTCTACGGCTTTCATCATTATATATATATATATATATATATATATATATATATATATATATATATATATGATGTCCGTGAGGTGAGGGAACATCAAAAAAGAAGGAGTTCAGTTGCCCGTAAAAGTCTTGGAATGTTAATAACCCTTCTCGAAAATATGGTTAGATTGGTAGATCTTTCAAATAACATGGTTAGTCATTCCAGCCCCTTGCTGATTCCGAACAAAATTTCTACTGGATGGGAAAACTTATTGGTTCAATTCATTTGACAATTTGATTCAATCTTTTGATATATTTTTTCTCGTAGGTTAACATCTAGAACTATGGGATAATTCCTTAATGCAAAGAAATGTCCACAGAAAGAATTTTTGAACAAGCATTGCATGATACTGGTTGAACTTAGAGAAAATTGTGCGGGACTTGAACTATCCTCTCGGTACCGTAAATATACTCTGTATTGAGATAAACAAGAGAACTTTGAAATAGAACCAAAGCAAGAAAATCTCCGAAATTGAATCAATAGAATACAAAGTATCTTTGAGTACTGAGCCTACGGCAATTTTCTTCATCTGGAGGGATGATGAGATATTTTTTTATCTCAATTCAGACAACACATTCACTTGAATAATCTAGATCGTATTAAAGAAAGCATGCTTAATTTTTATTTCAGACGAATATGTATAAATCATGATTTCGTAAAGCTTGGCCAACAGTAATTTTACAATATAAGTTACAGAATTTCGGGAATCTTCTTTGTATCAATCTGAAATAGATTTCCCTAAGATGAAGCGTTCCTATGAAAGGAAACAAAAAAAAAAAAAGAAGAAAAAAACCTCCTTCCAGCCTGACTGGCGGAAAGCGAAGGTACAATTTCCATTTATTTCGTAGGGAAACGTTTTCAGCGTTTCTGGAGCCAAGAATGGTGATGATAGGTCGAGTCTTAAGGGGTTAGTTAGGAAGAGGTGATGAAGCTTTTACGTGGGAGAGATGCATCTATGAAGGATTATTGTAAAACAAACATTGATCGCGTTTTTTCGCTTTTTGCTTTTTTTTCATAAAAGCGGAAAAATGGCGTTAAGCGAAGTACCGAAACGCGAGGAATACCTATCATGTTTATCACGATAAGGAATGAAGAAGACCTAGAGCGGCCTCGTAATTGGTTTAGGAGGGACGTGAACGTCCGACAAGATAATTATCATTGATCTAAAAATAATCAAGAACTTGCCATTGCAGATTCTATAGAATGTAGGTGTTATCAATGAACCTGTTGAAATAATACCCCTGAAGGACAAAAAGTGTTATTTCTAGATGGATCCTAGTGGAGTACTGATGCCATTTCTAAGTCTGTACATAAAATGGTATGAACAGGAGCGCTACAACATGCAAGCTAATGAACACAAAAACGAACATAAAACACATTCAGAAAGGATAAAATCCCGTGCTCTCTACGATGTTTACAGTTGTTCAATAATGTAGTATTTATTTGTGATGACGGTGGTCTGTAATACGTCTGCTAATGCTAATCTAGTCCAGATCAAATTTTTAAAATATGATCTAAACCAGCGGTACTTGGACCTCATCAAGGCTTGCACACCTTCGAGATTTCAAAATCTTTCTCATTCCCCTCGATCTTGAGGCAAGAAGATTAGATTCAAAAAAGTCAAAATTGGCAAAATTTATATTAAAAAGTGTAAATCACAAATTGTTGGAATTTATCAGTTGTCAAAATTAATAGTCTGTATCAAGATATTACTTATAAAACCATTTAAAACGATTTAGAGGTTGTATACATCGGTAATAAAACGAAGAAAGAGTTGGGTTGCCACCCTCTTCTCACCCTACTAATTGCCTCACGCACCACATACGGGTGCGAGCAACCCAGGGTGGAAAAACTCATGATTTAAAAGTTTGTATTTTTGACGTAATTGCCTTGAGTACAAATAGTTAATACTCGTTTTATTGCAGGAATTTTTTCCTAATGTTACCAACAGATGGGGGGAAAAAAGTGTCGTATTTTAGTAGCTTTCGTTTTCAAAGCAATTCACGGTTTCCGCTCATGCTGAGAGCTTGGTTTTCTTTTCTCATGAAAGAACTCTAAATTGTATTCAGTATTTAATGGACGTCCCCTCTTCTCTTCATTACAACATCCAAGATACTTGCAATCCACGGGTTGATTTGTAAATGAAATACCTTAATCAAACAACCGTAGCGTCAAAATTTGAAATCCTGTAAGAGAAGTTCCGTCGAAGAATTAATACGGTCAGGATGAACTCTATTTATGTCTTCACAGGAAAATATCTGAAGCAATGTAAAAAAAAAAAAAAAGGAAAAAAAAACAAAAACAAGTGGAAACATCTAGATTCCGGAGAAAGGTTCTAGAGGTGAATTGGTGCCAATTTCCCAGTCCGTAGTACAGGAATACACAAACACATTACCAAACTCGACCTGTATGCGCCGCGATTACGCAACAACTGGCCATTTTGCAAAATTATTATTCGCTGGGTATATTAGTCAGTACGCAAGGAATCGCAGGGTCGTATTTTGAATATGTTTTTTTTCTTGAGGGGCAGGGGTAACAGTTCTCGAGAAATCAAATTGAAAAAAAAGTGGATTATGTATCTTACTTCATAATCTTTCAAATCATCTTCCTTGACTCCCGATCGTTGGAATTTTCTAAGTTTAGATCAAATTGGCAACACTGAAGTGAAGTGACAAAAATACTTCGAAGTTGCATGATGGCCGGTGGCTTCACACGCTGCGAAGTCCAGCCCCACCTAAACATGCCCCTTTGGAACGGGCACTGCTCTTGTGTTCGCAATACCTACTGGATCCCACACCTACGTATGTATGTATGTATGTATGTATGTATGTATGTATGTAGGTATGTTTGTGAACATTCAATACGGAACATGCTTCATATAAGATGATTGACGAAACGTTATCTGATGATGGAGTTCTGTTATTGTATTCGTAATCAAAACTCAGATGATTCAAAAGATAGATCGCTTTCGGTACGTTTTACTACCTTTTCAAATCATACGTATTCAAATATATATATATATAATATATATATATATATATATATATGAATTCTTCCATTGAAAATGGCAGACAAGGAACGTTTTTTAAATCTTTTCTTGCTTTCAAAAACTAAAAAAAAGATTACTGAAAGATTGAAAAGATGCTCCCTGTCTGTCATTTTTAATGGAAGATGAACATGTATATATACATATATGTCGTTATATACACATTTTTTTTTATACATATGTACTTATCTCTCTCTCTCTTCCTCTCTGTCTGTCTCTATATGTTTGTGTGTGTGGGTGTATGTGTGAGCGTGTGATTACTGATGCGAGAAGGATAAACTGAAAGTTTTAAAAACATGCTTTTTGTATTGCTATCTATCCATCCATCTCTCTATCTTATATATATATATGTATGTATTTATACGTCCCTACCTACATGGGGCACATAAATGCGAGTACATCCCATTCCTATTAAATTCGTTATTCAATTCTCGAGATATTAAACGCTCGCTGATTTACAGATAAAATACCAACTAGACATTTATCCAGAAAGTATATAAATCCATACCTATTCCCATTTGTCTTAAACAAACACTGACTTGCATACATACCTTTACTTATCACCCCCCGCACTCACTTGTATTAACGCGTACATTATTCCCACACACGTATATGCCCCCCACACATGATGGATACATGCGCGTATCTTTCATTAAAAATGACGGACAATGAGCATTTTTTAAATCTCTTAGTAATATTTTCTCGTTTTTCTTACAAGTGAACAGATCTTTGGTTTCAATGAATATAGATATTTTCCAAAAGATAAATCGCTTTCGGCAGCGCTTTCTGACAATTTTCAATATCAGATTGGAGTTGTAGTGTTCAGTATCATGGGACAGATTCATCTTGTTTGAAGATATTTTCACTGTATATAATTTTTTCTCATTAGGAATGCCGATTGGCCTAGACAGTGTAAATATATAAACGATTGAAGAAAATGGGCCACTGCAGGAAGCAAATCTGGGTTCACCAGGAGGTCACCTGAACGCAAGAGTGCTCTAACCGACTGAGCCAAGCAGCCAAACGGTATATTGGAATCTGAAATAACCGCTACATACCAAATCTTGCCTTGTTCAGCCACTGCTATTTTTGTTTTCCTGTGACGCAGGCAACTATATTATAAAGAAATGGATATTTAATCCAACAGAATAAAGTATTTATAATTATTCCGTCGGATTAAATATTCATTTAGTCATATACACATATATGCTCGTCTCTCTTTCTTTTGCTGCAACTGGGGTTCAAAATCGGTAGAGAGATAGAGAGAGAGAGAGAGAGAGAGAGATAGAGAGAGAGAGAGATAGAGAGAGAGAGAGAGAGATTGTGTAGAAAGCGTACGTATACATGGGCGTCCGTCTGGGTCCGGGGAGGAACGGCTACCCCGTCCTGAATCACGTCTCTGTAGCTGAAGTTGGGGGTTTCAAAGTTGAACCCTTTAGTCATTGAAAGGATAACGGTGATCTACAAATGTTTGATGCAATCCCAACTTGATGTAACTAAACAAAAAAAGATGATATTCTTCATTGGTAACAGGATTGCCGCTGTACATATTCCGAATATTTTTTTTTTTGTCTCCCGTCTCAGGGATATGTATTCCTTTTCTTACCCCACTCATAGAAAAGTGATGTGTCGCCCATTTATGTATGTATGGATCGATGTACGTACATATACAGTGTACGCGTATGTTTTTTTTTTCGTCCTTGATACAGAGGGCATTACCGGAAATTCCATAAACCTCCTTAAGATTGTCATTTATCACTGTTTATTCGACCAAAACTTCAGTTCGTCTTTGTAACGTGGACACACCCCAAATGCACGCAAAAAACCGAGTCAGGGCCCTGTTACGTTTTATTAACAACTTCCTACTCAAAGCACGCTCAGTCATCGAGCAGACTGTTTCCGTCTTTGAGTTGGTAGTTGCTCGTGGCCCATTAATCCTGAAAAGGAGGGTGTATAACCAATGCATCTTCCCAATAGTCACTTATGGAGCTGAAACATGGAACCTAACCAAGAGAGAGATCTGCAAATTGAGAACTAGGCAACGTGCACATGAAAGATTTATGCTAGACGTCATATGGAGAGACCACAAGACAGCACAGTACATCCGGGAAAAGACTAGAGTCAGGGACATCATAGAATCCATTAAAGATCTCAAATGGCTGTGGGCTGGCCATGTTCCACAAATGGCAGACAACTGATAGATATTATGACTCACGACATGGATCCCCTGAGATCACATGCGGAACCGAGGCCGGCAGAATATTAGATGGAGAGGCGAGATAAACGAATACAGAAAATAATGACTCCGTGACACCGATGATAGAGAAGTGTGGTGAATCTTGGGGAAGGTCTATGTCCAACGACAGACGTTGAAAGACTGATGATGATGATGAAGAACTTAGCTTAGAAAGCAAGCGCAAAATCTTTTTCGCTACCGCTATGTTCAAAAGCAAGGGAATTATCTGAGCACAATGGAATTGTGTCTGAAAGCCTACACCAGTGTTTCCCAATCTTGTTGGGACTACCGCCCCCTGTTACAGCATGCATTCCATCAGCGCTGGACCCCCGTAAAGTCAGTCAAAAATCATACATTTAAGATTGAAATTTGTATTCTTTGCCCATTTCCTCGTCATCTTCCTTTGTTTTTCTATATCCCCATCACAATCTTGCCTTCTGGCGCTCCCCCGTTATGTCCTTTTACTTCGTGCACCCTCTACCGCCCCTAGGCCTCCTTGTTCCCTATTGAGTCTTCCAGGATCCCTGAGTGGGCGGTAGCGCCCAGTTCGGGAATCAATGGGCTATACGAAGCTCTTACATTCATGTGTTGATGCCATCCTGAACAATCTGTTGACAAATGAATCGCTGGACGAATTCACGTCACGCCTTCCTGAACTTGGGTTCTACAGAACCCCAGGGTCCCGCAAGAGAATGTTTGGGTTCTGCGAAAATTATATACATACTTCGTTCGTTTTTCTTTTATATAACAAATATTGGTCTTTGTTTTCATGACATCTGACACTGGAAACACTGGAATGTTTACCAACTGAAAAAGACTGCCTTTACTATTGCTACGCATTGATTTTTTTTAAGGAAAAATTCCTGAAAACCTACAATCTATGATGATGTAATAAAATGCTTGAGGGTTATTTTCTATATTTTTCGATTTTCGAGGAATTATATCGCCAGTAGCTTAAAATATGATACAACACATGATAAGCAATACAAATAAATTTACTGGTGTTGTTAGCTGTAGGTATGATATTTTTTCAGGGGTTCTTGAGATATCAAAGTTATTTCAATCGTCATTCTAGTATGAGAAAAATTAGAGAAGCTGAATTCGATTTTCAAGGCAGGGACGTCCTCCTTGTGTAAAAGCCTGACGCAAAACTATCTTCCAAACAACTCTCAAAAAGTTCTTCGAAGAAACTTTGTTGGAAGGTGAGCAATAGGCTATGGATGAAGTTATTGCACTTTGGAAAGGACCTCTGCAGAATTACTCCGCCTGATAATGGCATCTGCAGTGGCATGCGCTCTCCGACTGCTTCCTAGTAGCGTTGTTTTATCATTATAAACGATCGGAATAAACCAAGTCTCAACGTGATTTGTTTGTCAACAAATTGCTCAGGGTGCCGGAAACATATTACCGGGAATCATGCCTACCCTTTGAAGATTAAATTCATTATGATAAGTTAATTTGTATGCTGTCATTTCAGAGGAGAAAAAAAAATAGTTACTTTCGCCTCCGACTTGGGTGTCGTTTCTCGTATTCCTCTTTTAAGAGGGAATCTGACAGAGGATAAATATGAGAAACTAGTGCACCCGGGTCGTCAAAAATGACGACAGTTTTATTCTGTAATTGCCACCTATTGTATGCCTTCAATCCAGCCGTAATTCGTTTCACCAAGTCAAAAGTGATCTACGATTTTCGGTGACATGGAACAAAAGATTGCCCTTCTGTTGAGATTTTCTAACTGAATTAAACAACGAACGATAAACATGAATCGTTTTATTTCTATTAATATTCGGACCATCCTCATCTTGGTTGTTTTTCATACAACGTTTCGGCCGTTGTTCTCTAGGGCCTTCATCAGGTATCATCTGGGGGGAAGTAACGAACCGAACCCTTTATTCAACTGACATAGACACATAGCGTAGTTGTTATAGAATCAGACAGATTGCTGTAATTAATCTGATGGTTCTAGGTTCAATCCCAGTATGAGACGATAATAATACTACTAATGCTAAGAGGGGAGTTGCGGTCAATATACCCCCGTCGGTTGAATAAAGGGTTCGGTTCGTTACTTCCCTGCACCTACCAGATAATACCTGATGAAGGCCATAGAGTACAACGGCCGAATCGTTGTATGGAAATCAACCAAGATGAGGATGGTCCGAATATTAATAAAAATGATAATAATACCTCATCTCAAAAATTCAGAGATATGAATCGTTTTACTTCTCAATTTTTTTTTCCTTTTCAAGAAGTTTACCCTATTCCATCCTCATCGTGTTCATTGTTGGTTGGGTTACGGATTGTGGTGGCTTATATGTAATCGGAATGAGATACACAATGCTTGGAATTTCTGCACTGGAAGTGTATCCCATCATCGAATCATGAGTGCGCCGTTAGCCTTCTGGTAAGTCGTCAGGGTAACGAAGACCGTGTCGAATGTTCAAACCATAGCAGATCCACTTGGTTTTATAGAATGGTTCCTTTCAACACGACAGAAAACGAAGAAAGAAAGGAAGAATTTTTCTTGGAAAACTAATATGCCACCCATCTTTATTAAGGGGAATGCATATATGAAGTGGGGCCCTTATGCTGGCTATGAATTCAGCCATCCTTGCTTGAGCTCCTTAATATCATTCAAGTACTTGTCAGCCCGTTTGCCTGTGTGAATTAGACTCAAGGATGATAAGCATCCGAAGTGGTGTCACTCACTTCATCATGTGCCATTTTACCCATAGTCGGTGGGGGGTGGATGCAACCATACGTTCCCCAATGGACTTAGGGAGCACTAACTGCCTCAGCTGTAACTTGAAATCAACTTGCATCTTCTCAGTTGCCTTTGACGTGCCCAGTTGTTATAGGACAGTGGCTGCCATTCCTACCACATGTCACAGGGCATAATGTTTTGGCTCATAAGTGTGTGTGTGTGAGCGTCACTGCATGTGTGGGGGAGAATACACACACTCACACACACACATATATATATATATATATATATATATATATATATATATATATATATATATATTGCACATTCCAATATATATATATGCTTGTGTGTATACATTTATATACATATATATACACGAGCATGTACATATATACAAAGGTTCATTAAATAACCCTTGATTAAAAAACTTATTCCTCAAAATGAAAGTAAAAAACATACCTTTTCTAATCGTAACTTGAGTCAGGATTTTGTTATGGATCGTGTGTTTGAAAAAATGATTTTTTTAGTAATCGTTAATTTTATGAAAGAATGAATGATCTGTGTAATTTCGAATGAATTAAAACTTGAATAAATATTTTGTTAGTTTCCAAATACTTCCCCTCACAGTATATATATTGAATGTGCGTGCGTGCAAAATATGCTATTGTCAAACTACGGTAGAAACCTGGTGATGAGATCAGTCTAACATTCCCCTACCGTGATTTGAAATCACGAAAAACTGATTGACAAGTCCAACATTATCTGCAAAATCAATCTTACAGGTCCAATCTCATTCTAATTGATGAATACACTTAAATTACATTATCATAATTTTTCATTTATTATATATACAATGAAGCAATGGTTGTAGTAATCATCTTCAGTTGGAAAAGAAGAAGGGTGGAGTTTGACCCTACATCATCTAGACATGTTTCTTTCACATACGTTTCGAGATACCCGATGATTCTTTCTGCTTCTGCTCCTCGGAAATAGTTTGACATGTGTATTTGTATATATAAATCTTTTTTATTTTATTTTCAGGATATGCTTCGCTTGTGTTCAGATATGTAAATTACTTGGTTGTTAATTCTTTTATTCGCGCCAGCCGTTCCGTTCGGGAGCTCCCCTTATTTACTGACAGTGTTGACAATTTAGCGAGATTCTTGTTTTAGCAATGCGAAAAGGTGCTAAATTAGCGCAGGTGTGCTCAAACATTTTGGCTATTTTGGGGGCGTGTTTTTGGAACATCCTTAACATCTCTATAGTGTGTTTTGGCAACTTCTGACTTATTTTTTTTTTGCATCATTTTGGGTACTTTTTGGCAATTTTTGAATCTAGCGCTTTTTTGGCTGTCAAACCAGCGCGAAACTATTTTTGGAGTCGGCAACTCTATTTACCGAGGCTGTTTTCACTATAGTTATGATGCATGTGATTGTTTGTCACCGATTGTCACAATGCTTCAATATCAAAACTTGAATAAAGTGGTTTCTCAGATTAGGAATGAGAATAAATAATAAAGCCTGACAGTCAGATCATAGATGCGCAAGTCCTTTTCTTATGTGAAGATCTAGCTAGGACAGTGTTGTCAACTTTACCTCCAAGCTCACATCTAAAAATGAGTCGAGAACAACGTGAAATACTACGAAAAAATTTTAGATTATTCAGATATATATCTGGAATCCAGGAAATGAATTATATACAAAATGAAATATGTGATGTAGGCTCATGCTAAACTGGTCACTACATCCGCTTCATTTTTGAAAATTCTGACCATTATTTGTGAGAACAGACCAACAAAAGGTGCAAGGAGAAATTTGATCATTGATCACATTTTACCAACTTTTTAATGGATCACTCCCAACACAGCATATATAGGTGGTGACGATTAGAGCTAGAGAACTGAAAATTCCTACATTCATTCATAATAATGAACGTTCTGGATTTTTGTTTTTATAAATTCCTCTTCTAGATGTTTTTTTAGTGGGTGTCCAATTTTCAATGTACGTTTATGCTAAACTGATCAGTAGATCGTGCCCATTACCTTTTTTTTGTTGAAAATAACTGCCTAACAAAATGCAAGAGGAGAAACTTGATTCATCAGTCTTAATTGATCACTCCCAACACAGCATATATGGGTGGTGGTGGTGGTGATTCATAATTTCCCTAGGAATGCTAGGTTTTAATTTTGTTTGTCATTTCATCATCTCGCTTTTATTTTATTTCTGTCAGTCTATCATTTCTTCCTCTCTCTCTCTCTCCTCCTGTCTTTCCTTGTTCAACTACATTTTGTTTCCACTTGTGACACTAAATATCCCGACACCCATGTTACAAGCGAAACGATAAATGATTGACTGAAAAAACAAAACAAAACAAAAACAACAACAACAATAAAAAAAACAAAACAAAATAGGATCATATGGTTATGGTCGGTAGAATTCCACTTCTGTTTGTCTTATTCTTTCTTTTTTTCTTTTTTTTTTTTAATGTAGTGTCGAGGGAAAGTGTCAAAAAATGCTTCATTGCATTTCTTTTTGTGTCCATCAAAATCAAAATGAGGAATAACAATGAGTTGAAGCGAAGGCGGAAGGCAACTGAAAAGGAAGATCCGTACGTCTCTTGAACCGTCTAATTAGTGGGTGGTAATAGCAATACGAACGGCTGCTTTCACGCAATCTCCTATTTTGTAAGAGCGAATGTCTTTTTTTGAAAGTAGGTTTTGTTACGAGAGAAATACAGAGAGAGAAGGGGAGAGAGAGGTGGGAGATACACCCTAGATATAAAAAATCTGACAGATAGATACATAGATAGTATCAGATTGAGGAAAATAGATAGATATAACCAGATGGATTGAGACACAAGCATAATCAGACTGAGATAGATAGATAGAGAGATAGATAGAAAAAAAGAAAGAAAGAATCAGACATACATATATATATATATATACATATATATATATATATATATACATCGATAGATATAATCAGACAGATAGATCGATAAATGGGTTGCAGATATTTACGTAGATGGAGAATCTACCATATTTAGATGGATTCATATATAATCAGATAGAGATACCCCGGGTATCTGGATTTTCTGTTTTTTCTGGACCAAGGTTTATAATATTCTTGAAATACAACATAATATAAGTTTTATGAAAAGTTATATAAAACCTTTTATACATGATTGAATAATTTTTTGTCAATTTTTCAACAAGTTTGTGGTCATTCCAATGAAGTGATTGAGCGTAGAACTACGACGAAGCCCACCAGGTTCAAAACTAGCCAAATTCGAAATAAGCCGTTTTTCTAGAAATTCCAACTTTTTGGAAGCCGGATAAATGCTCTGGTACCCGTACACTGTACAAGACAGGAGGAGAAAAATTTCATCAGAGTAAATCCAGTAAATCAGGTATCGATAACAGCCCCAGAGTATGCTATCGAGGTATTGTGAGAGCAGCTCGGACTTTCTATGGAAATTTCTCCAATTTAATGGATTTGCTGGGCAATCAGAATTTTTCTCACATGATCATTGCATTTGTATTGTATATCTGCGAACAGCCCTTTCCGTGGATGAAAAACATTGAATTTTCTTAAGGAAGTCGTATTCTAGATATAAACATCAGGGCGTAGATGAGAGCTACCAGAACAACTTAACTATCCAAGATTTCAGAGACTGCAATCTTCTTACTGATGCCTTTTTCCTGAGAGCTATTAATTAACTGCTATTAAACTGACTGTTTATAAATGAATGAATATAAACTCTTCATTTCACATTACATTCTATTTGCAGACTAAATATTTGAAATTTATACGCCTTTTATTTGTAAGAGATGATATGATAATGAAATGTGGGCCATAACAGAGGAGAGTCTGTTGATCTCTTCTGTATATTTATCAATGTTTTAACCCCCTTAATCGAAGTTTCTATTGTCTTTCAGTTGTTCTTTTGTCACTTCTTCCCGAGATCAATGGTCGGTACTCGTTCAATCAGATTCAGAACCCACAACTGACAACGTCTGAATGCGACAAGTATTTGGCTAAGATTGGACAGGAGGCACTTACCATACCTTTTCCTTCGGATTTGACTGGAGTGTGGGTCTCACAACGGTGAGTAGCCATTGAGATTTCGGTGAACTAAAGAGTTTCGAACTGAAGAAATTGAGTTCTTTGAATGAAACTGATTTTTACACTTCATCGTATTTTTTCAAATAGTGGAAATTTTCTATTCTTCGTTCATGAATTTTCCAGCTACTTTCTCCAAATTTATTTATTTTTTGGGTTGTAAAAAAGATCACCCCCGCACACCTGGCGTCATGATGGTGCAGTTATGAGAAAGAAATGAGAGAAGTTATGAAAGAAGAACAGAACACCCAATTATTTGAAAATAGAAGTGAACTGTCAGAATTGATTCCTTCGAAATGATCCAACTTCGACGGTTAGAAACTCCATGATTGTCTTTGGTTTTTTATTGAAGCACATTACATTCAATTTTGTTTTATGTTACCAAAAATTTCAAATTGACGTCTCGTTTGATTTTAAAACACATTTTACCTCTTTTACGACACAACGAATTGGAGACTCGAACGAATTGAAACTTTCAGGGATTGCTGATGCTTGCCTATTAGTCAATGTATACCCTGTGGTTCACGCATGCAAGCCTTGGGTTAGACTCATTATTTGAAATATATATATATATATATATATATATATATATATATATATATATATATATATATATATATATGTGGATTCGCTACACAAACTAGCTCACACAAACTGCTGCCCTCTTTATGTTATACTGCTAGCCTGATCTGTAACAAATATACTGTATATATATATATATATATATATATATATATATATATATATATATATATATATATATATATATATATATATGCAACAATACTTCATTTATATGTCGGGTTAAATACAAGGGACAAGAAACATTTTGTTGATATCTAAAATGATTTTTATTGTTTCCGCAAAAGAACGAGTAATTGGATTCATCAAGTTCAATAATTGTCCAATAGTATGAGCTAGCATTTTCGGCTAAACCATCATCCATTTTCAAGGTCTTTGGCAATTCTATAATTATTTTAACAACGTTGTGTTTGACTTGGTCATTAGTGTGTCAGTATGGTGTGGCCAGCTGTTTGACATCACCTCTGGACAACTATTCTCTTATACGGATACGAGAAAAACAAATGTTCCTTGCCCGTTGAATTTAACCACACACACACACACACACACACACACACACACACACACACATAAATGTATAGTTTGAATGTTTATGTATTTCTTATGCTTTAACCATTTTACGTGATTATATAGATATATTAACAAGATACAGTGAAACCTCGAGGCCTTTTCTTCTTATATCGGTATCGTCAATGGGGAATTACGTTTCTCTCGAAGATCTTCTTAGACGATTGGACTTCTCGTTGTTGATGTTCCCAGCACGTCATTTCGGCCAATCCGTTCTACGGCTTTCTCCAGGTGTATTTTCCGATTGTAATGGCCCGTATTATCAAGTACCCGAAATCCCTGAAATATATATACATGATGGAGAACATCAATCCAAAGATTTAGAAAGACATTCGAAGTCGAAGCGGCTCCACAAAGGATCGAACCGAAGCAGCTTCAGCTGGAACTAAATTTTTGAATGTCGGCAATCGGCTACATAAAACCCAACAAAAACAAAACAAAGTACTATGATATTGAAATTAGAGAAGTGAAACTAAGGACAAAAAGCAAAAACAAAAGAATAACATCATCCATATTCAGAGGTTTTTGTAGCCAACTATTAAGGTTATGCATGTTGAGATTGTACGAACGATCATTCGATTGTGATCGATGAAAATCTTTTTGATAGTTTAGTAACTACAGTTCTCACATACATAGATAAGAAATACGAAACGTCAACTAAAATTAAATTTCTATCTTTGTTTGTCCGTGATCTTTGATGAGACACGTTTCAATGGAGGACTGCTGCCCAAGTACGTATCATATCAAGTGATGTATTAACCGTGTGATGACGAGAGATCATTTCAAATGAGAGTTTTTACATAATATAATGTTAATTATAATCATTCTGACGGATCATATATATCCATTTCTTGATACTTAACTGCAGCGTTGAAAGAAACGAATACAGCAGATATAGACCGAAGAATAATCGAGATGGGAACTGGGAGTGAAAACAGTTATTTTGGCCTTTGCATCACTGGCAGCTGATTAGCAAACACACACACACACACACACACACACACGTATATGCGTGTGTGTCTATCGGCATATAAACATATTCTTGGGATAAGCTACACACACTCGCACGCACAAACGCACGTACACACACACACACACACACATATATTCAGTCGTGAAATATATGAGGCAAACGTTAGTGTCAATGCTAAATTGAATCACTTCTGTCAAAGCCAGTTCCTCTTTCATGGGCTAATTTCTGATGAAATTGCTCGGGCTTCGGTAAGTGGACCGTTTTTTTAGTTATATAAAATAATACACGGTAGAGATCAGGGTACGGAGGGCGGATAGGCAGGAGTAAGTGTGACGCCAGCCGTGGACACCATGACTCAGTACTCGACTAAATGACTCCATGTTTGTCATTTTGGATTCGCCTTATTAAAACGCCTCATGTAACACAAGCGTTTGGGGCGGCTTTTCTCATCTTTTATTAGATGTGATAGAAAGGGGCGAAGCTTATTCATCAGATTCCTCTACAGAGGTGTAACCGGGGATTCGGGGGTAGTGCATGGGTTCTTGAGAGGTCCCTTAAAGATTTAGTGAGATATGTCAGTAGAAATACATTAGTTTTAAAGCTTATGGGGCCACCTTCATTAACATCGGGAGCGTTTTCAAATACCCCCCTTTTAGCCCCCTCTCAGCTACGCCTCAGTTCGTTTGGTTCATATTTGTTGATTCATTTATCTCAGTTCTATCTATATCTTCTTTTTTTTGTTTTTTTGTCCCAATCTGAAAGTCTTTATTGAGCTTACATGATTAAAAGATGATAACAATGATCAAACGAAATCTGTATGCAAATTTCAGTGTAAGAGTGTTTGTTCATATGTATGTATGTATGTATGTATGTATGTATGTATGTATCTATCTATCTATCTATCTATCTATCTATCTATCTATTATACGTGCTGATCTAAGCGAGCCAGTTTTTATCCCCCTCTCTTTTGACTATCCGATTTTTTTAATACCTTTCTCAGTTCGCATCAATATCTACCTGTTCACATACCTCTATTTACCTGGTCGACGGCTTGAATTTTCCTGCACTTTCGTAGTGTTCATATCTATCTCATTAACTTCTCTTGTGGAATATTCAATCAGGATACATTCAAAATACTTGAAAAAATGATTGTGAGTAAAAGGTTATAGTATTCATGGTTACTCATATCACTTGGTATTCATTCATTCATTCACTGTCGCTTGCAGCCAGGCCAGTCCAGTCAGAGGGCTCAGGGAAGAGAAGGGGGGCTTCATTTTGCATTATTGAACGTAATGTAGAGATCGGTCTCCTTCTTGAGGTAACTAACGGGATCGCCACGGAAGATTCTCCACGTGATTTTCTGCTTCTCACGGCACCTGGTATTCCCAGACGGTCACCAATTTTGGTACTGACCCGGCTTGACGTAGCTTAACTTCGGTGATCGTTCGAGAACTGGCGTGTCCAACACGATTTAACCCTGGGCAATCTAACGATAAATGACGAACTCACCTTTGTCCATCTGCTTGGATCCTGGGAGCTACCGGCGACTGATAGCCAGTGTCCGACGAGAAAACAAACCTGATTTTCCTACCAATCAGAATACACGAGTGAGTCACACAAAACGGCATCGGTCGAAGAGTACAGCTACAGACATATTTTATCGCATAAAACAACACAAGTTCGCAGCTACCCTATCCAGGGCCAGATTCTGACCTTGGGGGCTCGGGTCACGTCAGGTTCGGTGGGCCCCTCAGACACAGAAATTAATATACACGTCAAATCATCGGAGTACGTTTATTGCATGTAATTGGCACTGACAAGTCATACTTACTCATAAATAATAGCATAGAGTTGAGGACATTGAAAAAAGGACGAATAAAAGTGCAAATTGGATATCATGGTCCCCTAAAAGAAGTGTGGTCCCTTCTATAGAGCTGACGGTATTGCTTGATTTTCGTAAGCCATACTCCAATTACGGTGGACTCGAATTACAAGCAGTAGTTTTATCAATTCTTAGAACGATTAAAGGCGTCATCATGAAATTATTTCCATAATGAATTCTAATCAGTAATTATTCATTTATTTCTTATCAAAGAAACCTTGTTTTAAAATTATCATATTATTATAGGGAAGGCATTGTTCCTTTGTCCCGTTATAATTCTGACACTGATAATATCTCACTATGACCAGTACGTTACAACTAGGAACTTTATTCCTGCCACTGAACCTTCAGGCACAAGCAGACAGACTCTTTGCCAATGTTCCATGTAGTAAATAGATACTTGTTATTGTTTATTCTGGAAGCTCCTTTATCTTGTTATTCTATACTTCTTCACAAGCTACAATATTGTATCTCTTCCACGTCTCCGTATGCACCTCATTTTCCCAGTTTCTGTTCAGAACCAATTTCGAATTGAACTACAACATGAAAATGGGGGTACCTCACTGCTTTGTCTCAGTGCCATGCTAAGCTGAGTTTTGTTGCACAACCGTAGCCATCAAAGCTGGTGTAGGGTTCCATTTTTTTTCAGTGGCGCATGTGTACATGTGTTGATGTGTTCGTGAGATTGCTTATGTGTTTGTGTGTTCTAGCGCTCCTGGCTGTATAGTTTTGCCTTCAGACGTGATAATTGGCATCGGTAATTCACTACATCACTTCTGAAAACGCTTTTTTATTTTTTTTACGGGCTCATCATTCTCCAAAATCTAGATGTTTCTAAATGTTTTTTCAAAGCTCCGTTTTTCATGTTTTCCAGCGATGTCATAGATATATTTTGTTCTGACCATATTTATTCTTCGATTAAATCTTGGTATACGACCTCAAATTTTGACGCTACGGTCGTTAAATTATTGACTGTGATGGCGAGTAAGTTATCTTTCCCTATCCACAAGTTTTATTTTCTGTTGATTCATATGCTAATCATGAGTGCAATTTTGTCACAGTTTCCACCGTAATCATATTTAGTATTAAACCGACTTTAGTTCTGAAATTGACTCCAACACCTTGTCTTTATTTTCTTCGCTACAAAATTGTTGCTGATTCTATTGACCCATTTAATTTAGAAACTGTCGACCTAAACTGTTAACCAAAACAGATAGCTCAGGTTTCTTCTGTTTTTAAGTTGGTCTATCTGTTCGTTTGGCTATGTATGTATCCCGTATCCAGGCCGCACCAGGGCTGAAATGTAAGAATTTGCTCCTTATTAAGTCTTGAAAAAACTTTTTTTTTGTTTTTTCTTTAACGGAAAAAAACGAACATTTACGGGGAGAATCGGAGGTCATTGCAATTTACAGTGTAAGTTTATGCTAAATTGGTCCCCTACTTTGTGTCCGGTAGGATTCATGCTGGTTTCAAACATACTAGGGATCATTGACTAAAACGACCAGTAAATTAATGGTATTAGCATCTTCGCTTTATACCATTTCAGTAAACGAAATATCTATTTCTTCATAGGGACGTGCGACTTTCGGATAGCGCATGGGGGGGGGGGCAGCTGTATTAGTCAGAAAAGTTGAGAGGGCACTTCAAGAAGAATAAAAAAAAAAGAGAATAAGAACTCGTAAAAGATGACCCGAAACTAAAATAGTCCCTTTGCTGACTTAAGATTCAATTTACTATTTTTTTTCTGATGACTTCTACCATTTAATCTCAGACGCCTAACGATGACCTCTCAGCCTCCCCGAACAAATAAACTCAGCTACCCGCCTAGCAACAAGACGTTACCCTTTTGTGCGACGCTTAACGACTTTTGCGTTGGTATTTAAATTTACTTCGGTATTTTTTTCAAAAAACGTTTTACAATGTGAGAAGGGCGGCAACTATTGCTGCGTTTTTGTCGCCGAAATAAGAAGATTGACAATCTTTTTTGAAACTACAAACGAACGAACTAGGAATTCATTTTTGACAATTTCGAATCCTTTACCGTTTCGAATCGGAATGCGAAATACTCTCAAGTCTCATCCTATCAAAAGATACATCATGATTACAAAAAGAAATAACAAATAAACAGCAAAACAATGTAGAACGTAGTTGTAGATAATAAAATAATGTTTTGAAAAGAATAAACTAACATTGGATAAGTGTAGCCATCAATTGTAAAGGTTTTATACTTTTTTTCTTATGAGCACGTGTTTTTTTTTTTTAGTTTACATGTTTGAGTGTTCCAGCGCTCTTGGTCATACTGTTCCATCTATAAACTTGTAAATTGGCACCAGTACTCCACTAAACCCATTCTACAGATGTTGAGCAAAAATAGAGGAGATTTTTTGACTTTTTGCGTCTCTTATTCTCACGGATTTATCAGTAGTAGCTACACCCGCCAGAATCTTGATGTTTCTAGATGTTATAAAAACACTATTTTAGATGTTTTCGAATGGAAAACGCCAATGATGTCATAGACAGAATTGATTCTGACCACATCTATTTCTTCGATTGAAATTTTTACATGACTCCAAAATTTGGCGCTACGGCTGTCCAATTAGTGACTGTATTAGTGAGTTTCTATCTACATAATTCTTAGTAATGAAATAAATATCTGTAATAAAAATGATATTCTCATCTATTCAATTTGTAGCAAAAAGAAAAAAAAAAGATTATGCACTTTCATGAATAATTTCCTGGTGTGGTAAATCGAAACTTGATCCAAATTTACAAACTTGTAATTCTGTGAGGTAGCGAAGAAACGAATAAAGAGAATTCGTCTTAAAAAATAGTCTTCTTGTTCCAAATATCTCTCTTGCAATAGGTCAATGCTAACCAATTGAAGCATAATGATCGTAAACGTGACAAACGTATAAATAGTATGATACCTATTTTTCAAGGCAAAAATTCGTGATAAATTTATCAATCATGAATAGCTGCCTTAATGAATTAGAAGTAAATGCAGATTGAATCATACCTATAGTAAATATCTTCCCTCAGTAACGTTTGTATTATTTTTAACCATTGACAAACATGTTTTGTATGGCAGAACTATTTACCTAGTACGTGTTTCAACAGTGAACTCACCAGAGTAGCTTTTGGATGGTATTTATAATATCTCTATTCTTTCAGTAACGTTTGCATTAATTTCTGACAGCTAATAATCCTGATATCAATGTATTTCAACAGTAAATTCATTTACTAAAATCCTTACCCATGTATTCGTATTATGCACATGATAGCCCTATCCAGTCCGTAACATTTATCCTAATATCTAACCACTGACTATTGATCCCTGCTTCCTGATTTCAATGTTTATATAATAAAATCATTCACAATGCATTTCTATAGTGAAATTGATTGCATTGGATTTCCATAAGGAAATCGCAAGCAATTCATGTATATCATACATCCTATATTATTAGTCATGTTCGCCTTGAATTTTCAAAACTGAAAATCCTTTTATTCATAATTTTCAATGCATTTTAATAGTAAAAAAAATGATTGAAATACATTTTTCAAGTATGATCATTTACAATGCATTTCCATACCGATCCTTCATATAGTACACACAAAATTGTCCAATTTCATCAGGAACGTTTACCTCAATTTCTGACCACTGACTGTACAACAACCACTGGCACATGTCAAATGAATGTATAAGGCGTGGTTAGAATGTCTCCAATGATGCACTGGTGAATTTCTTCTCTGTGACTTCTCATCGCGCTGGGATGATCAACTGAGGCCAAAACGAAAAATTACGGGAGAGAAGAATCCGTGGAAGGAAAAGAAACAGTTGGTCCATGATGGAAAAAAAAAAGTTCTATCACGCAATTTGTGAGAAGTATAACAGAGCCCTATCTTTTCTGTTCGAATATGCATTATTTTATCTCTATCGTAAAACATCGGTAGATTCCCAGATCAATAGGAGTATCGAATTCTGCTTTGTTAATATTCTAAAAAGTTGTTTGAAGTCTGTATCTGGTTACTCTTGGAAGACTGACAATGATGATGGTGATTGTTATAGTAACTCTGTCTAGTGCTTCTCCTTAACCTGCAACCCTCTCTTCGTTTCCTTCCTCCTCTCTGTCTCCCGAACCCTATGGCGAAAACCATGGGTGAAGGAGCTGGTCAGTTCTAAGTCACCCCCTTGCCGATGCTTGTCCAACTCTTGACATTTGTTTGTCCGTCGTATCCAATGCGCAAAATATAGAATGAGAACAGAAAAACTGTTTCAACACACTCGAGTTGAAATAAATGGCAAAATTCGGTCAAGTCATTAAATTCAACGTATAACGACGATTTTCACTACGCAGGTTTTCATTCATTCAAGCAGGATATTACAATCGTTCTGATGCCCTGCTAGAATAATTAGTACACCATTGTTACAAGAACACAGAATGCATTACTTCGAACCATACAGCTGAAATGCAACGACAATTATGCTCCCAATAACTCCTCATCCTATGGTGACCCTGGCCTTGAATACCATCACCACTTGCCCATGACACCCTGATGGTAACTCACAATCAAATAAAACTTCGATAGTTGAATTTAAACCATAAGGCCTCGAAAATTTCAGCCACGGCCAACCAGATGAGATTTCTGCTTGATTTTTAGAGCTTGTGGGGTTTCGTTTTTTTTTTTTTTTTGTTGTTGTTCTTAAAGTTCTGAATATTTGAGTACGACGTCGCGATGATTCCACGGCATCAAACTTTGGTGAGAAGCAGATATTTACTTCATATTTGCATTTAAGATACTCGTATTTTCCTTCTTTTGGCCATCACATAAGAGGCCAATCTGCAGAGTTTCCAATAATTTGAATGTATCGAGAACTGGTTGCCCAGACTAGATGTAAATTGACAACCCGTCCCTGGGGGCCTTATCATGCATGCAGGGACGGGTTCTCTCTCGACAGTGAGCTCGTGTACTGTGTGACCGATGCTTTATAGTTGCCACTTTTTGTATGATTTTCATCTCGTTCATTCCTTCCACAGTGCTATATTTTCTTTTGATGATAGGATTTTGAGATTTTCTGTCTAATTTCCCGTTTTATAATTCTTCGTATGTGTTGAATTCTTCTTCTCCTTTTTCTTCTTCTTCTTCTTCTTCTTCTTCTTCTTCTTCTTCTTTATATTATTATTGTTATTATTATTATTATTTCCCCACATCCAGTTTACCATTCAATTACATTGTAAATAAGACCTCCTGTTGAAGCCTTCAAAATCAATTTTTCTGAAAACTAACAAGGTTTGATTTACAATGTAAGTTTATGCTGAATTGGTCCCTTAGTTTGTATCTGGCAGGGTTCTCCCTTGTTTTGATTTTGAAAATTCAGACACTATATTGCCCCAACAAAAGACGGGATAAGTAACTCATTGATTGATGACCCCTTTTGTAATTGATCACCCCTAACACTATTTGCTGCCAAAAAGACATTAGTTACGTGAAGGTTTCTATTGTTGTTACCATCTTCCAATTGCTTTTCTCCTCATCGCCGTCTGGTCTTCCTCTTCGGATCACACATAAATCGTATTGATGTTGGCTGGGCGCGATTTCTTCAAAGGGAGACAACCATATTTTCTTTCTTGTCTTCTGTTCCCATGGCCGTTTCTCTTTCTTCGGTCCCATACCCACCCACCCCCATCACCTCCCCGGCCACCCGTAACCTACCCGCCTATGAGCAAGGCTACCCACTATGTTCTTCTGTTGCCACTGACCCATTGTTCCCGACGCTTTACTCTCTCCCTTTCTTCTTATTCTTCCTAATGTCTTCAGATATATATATATATATATATATATATATATATATATATATGTATATCAACAATTGGCTTCTCTTTGAATTTAATCTGCCGCTTCTAATCTCTAACCAACGGCGAGAATCAAAAGAGTATTTGTTTTCAGTAACACGTAAGAGAAGAGATATATGGGGGGGGGCGAAAGAGAGGGAGTAGGTGGTGTAAAAAATATAAGAATAACTAGTAAGGTTGACATAAAAATACAATAATTACAGTGCACAAGAACTAGACCACACCCACACAGTTCATTTAAATGAGCCTGGTAATTGTATTTGATATTGTTGTATGCCCATGGATAGCACACGCTCATACACGCACACACATACACACACACACGCTCTCATATATATATATATGTGTGTGTGTGCAGTGATGATATGTTTGAAATTTAAGATGTTAGAAATTAGCCATCTATCAATTTCGCTATACGCCACTTCGTCTCTTTCTTTTTCTATGGATGCCCCTAAGTTCAGGAAAGTCGAACAGATTGATCAAAATGTTAATCTGTTTGATTATCCCGGGTATCCAATGACTCGTCAGACGTCAGACGCTCCCCCCTCCCCGACCCTAAAAATAAAGAACCTAATTTTTGTATCTATCTTTCTCTCTTCGAGGTAGCAATTTCGTACTTTGAGTTTGCCGAACATTTAGGTAACACGTCGAATATGCACGTACTAGGGCTAGGCGATAATGTACGAAAACAAAAAAATTATATCCCGGCATTGTAAGGTTGAATGAATTCCAATATACGATGTATATCCCGGTATTTTCGCAAAAACCTTCATTAAAACGGAGTGAAATCTAAATTACGATCAATAAAATGAATAAAAAAATAGGCATATCTCTGAGAATGCTGCTTATTCAACTATAACAAGGACACAGAATACTCTGACTAGAAGAAACTTTGAATAAAAATGTAAATAAACCAAAAAAAAAAAATAGTTTTCTAGTGAGATTGATGTATAAAGGAACTGTGTAGGAGAGAAGGATTTGTACGCGCACAGGTAGAATAGGGGTAGGATTGCGTAGACAGCAGGAAAAAAAAGGACTAGATTTAGTTCCAAAACAGCAAAATTGGCATAATTGAGGCTATATTGGTATAAATAGTATTGTTCAATCATATACTGTGTTTTAAAATTTACCGGTATCTTGCGTTGGGTCGATATACCGCACAGACAATGTATGTACGTACATTCAAGATGTTCCTTTTCTATCAAATTATAATTGGTTTTAGTTCTCGTCTTTATCAACTGTTAGTTACTGAATAGAAATCGTTGTCAAGTTGAGGTGATCAATTGAAATAGGGAAAAAAGGGGGTTAAAATGGATAAGTTACTTCTCTTGCCTTTTTGGGGGGCGGTGATCACTAGAAAGATTCCAAATTAAAAAATTAAAAAATAAAATAAGATAAAATAATAATAAGCATGAATGCTACGAAGCACAAACTAAGGGATCAATTTAGCATAAGTTTGGATCGCAAACTGAACCCCCACTGAAATCTCATTTGTTTTTTTCTACACATAATACAAACTGAATGTTTCAAATTTAAGACCTTTAGCTCCATTAGTGTGGCCTATGCACGTGGTACTTTCATATATAGCAGGCCATCTAGCCAGATCAGCTTAAAAACTGAAGAAATCTACGTTGACAGTTTTGGTGAGAGTATTAGTCAATTATAGGCAATTTATATATCTCTCAGTTAATACCGATGTACATTCTGTGGGTCCATGTCCGTGGATATGTTCATCTAATTAGTCTATGGAAAGCTTACTTATCTAGATACTTAGTTTCCACCTTCACTTTCGAAAATGTGCCCCTTGAATATGTATTTACTGATCTCACACTCGCTAAGACCGAAGAGAGAAATACGTGAGACGTTCAGGACGCACGTACTGTTTAAATTTCCCGAAATTTTGTGTTGCACGTTACACACACAGACGCCCACCCCCGCAGCAATATATATATATATATATATATATATATATATATATATATATATATATATATATATATATATATATATATATATAACGTATGTACTATGCTTATTTATATACAAACACTTTTTACTCAATCCCCTTCTCTTTCGAGCTCGCACACCTTATTGCGCAGACTCGCGCATATCTTTGGGAAGTCCCTCGCAGACCCCCAGCCACCCAGCTCCCAGAAAACACATTAAATATCTTTTCCTCAAAACTGAGAATTCAAACATTCACTTTTGACATTAGTGGTTTGCACGTCAAATGTTTAAGTGTTTTATTGTCGTGTTTGGCTTGGGCTTGGTGTTTGGGATGGGGGTAAAGTTTTTGCTCAAAGAAAAAAATGTTTTATTGTTGGGTTAGGGTCAGATTCCGAAAAAAATCAAGTGCTGCCGAACTGGCTTAAAAACTTGGAGATGTAGAAGTTCACATTGGAGGTTTTCTACGATAAATGGAGAGTGAAGGTCCAGTTCAGCATTAAAGTTGAATTATGAATAGAATTTTTCTGAAATTCAAAAGGAGATTTCTCAAATCTGGCAGACATCCGTGAGGCTTACAGGTCTAATAAATTCAAAGGATATGAAATGAAAATAAAAATGAAAGTTTATTTTCTGCTATCCAAATCTGACCTCGTGCGACCAAATCCATTTAACATGCTTGTAACCAATGAGAAATTCGTACACTCACTGCACTTCTTATCAGTAAATGTATCTTTAAATAAAAACCAACAAATAAAGACAAAAAGATTAGTTTTAATATAATACCGACGAAAATTCTCATTTTTTGATCATCACAATCAATCATTGGTCTTTGTGGTCAGATATCTCGTTTGAGTGCACAAAAGTACCTCTCTTGCCAACGCTATTTTTTTTCGCGCTGAATCGACCTCGGTAAAGCGTCAAAACCATTTAGTATCTCACAGCCATGTTCGGTAATCAAAAAGAGTTGGATTGGCTAAAATTGCTGAAAGATAGTGCTATTTAAGCACATTTTTAGACCTAATTTTTGAGATTTTTTGTGTTGCCAAACCTTGAACAGGATAAGCGCTAAATTTAGCGCGAAGATTGGTAAATTGGCAACACTGAAAAGTACATTGTTTGAAAAAAGCACTGCGTATGCTGATCATCCCAAGTAGACTTATCTTTGTAGTTAGAAAGTTAATCTGTGTTTTAATCTTCAGTGACAGGCCGTAGACACGCCTTATCATTTATCCCAGGGGAAGAAAAATTCCAGTTTTAATCAAATAGAAAGGCTATTTCCTGTTACGGTCACTCTTTTTGTTGTAATTATATTGAAGATTAATGCCTTGCCGTAAAGAAGTGGTTAGTGTGCCTATCTCCTGATCATTACCACTACAGTGGGTTCAATCCTCAACGGGTGTCCCAAGCATGTAATTTTGAAATCAGCAACCCCCCCCCCAGATAGAACGAACATCTTCACACGTTTAAGGATTTTTTTTTGTATGTATCTATGTATATAATATATATATATATATATATATATATATATATATATATATATATATATATATATATCAAAGTACAAATCAGTAATTCAATACATGATGTATGATGAGTTTATTTCATGAAATTTGCATCGATAAAAGAACATTCACTTAGGCAGGGCTCTAAATATAGTGAATTAATGGATTCACTACACAGCAACGTTTATGTTTCTGCCCTTTTGGATAACTTCAGACGATGCATATAAATCTATATATCAAGGTGGATATACATTTATATTATTGACAAATTGATATATAATCCGACAGAAATTATTATAAATTGAGTATTATAACGGACTTATGATATTTCTGGGTAAATCAAAATTTATACAAGTCATATATACTTATCCGAAATATTTTAATTCCAATAGCACTCAGTACTTTCCTGCAATATATAAATAATGAGCAGGCCTGATTAAAACACTATCTGGTGGGCTAACATTGTAAAAAAAAAGGTTAACCTTTGTCATAGACCAAATATTCACAATGTACATATATGTGTTGTGCGCCACAAAACTTTCAATTCAGCTGAGAATGCTGAATAATTTTTTTACTGTTGGAATTATAAGGTTGGTCATTGAAAATAATTGGCAATCGTAAAAAGTTGAGCAAGGGTCATGATTTTATTATTTTTCAACGGGGATTTTATTTCTGAAAATTTTGGCTGTGATTAAACTTTGAAGTCATCGACTATTGACGTTATATAGAGAGTTGAACTGTATTGTACAGCATTAGGAAGAGATCGAAGTTTTCTAATGTGGCGATCGTCGTCGTCGTCGTCGTCATCATCATCATCATCATCATCATCATCATCAGTCTTTTAACGTCCGTTGATGGACATAGACCTTCCTCAGGATTTGCCACAATTCTCTGTCATGGGCGTCGCAGAGCTAGTATTTTCTGAATTCGTGTTCATCTTGTACTCTGTCGGCCTTGGTTCCGCATGTGATCTCTGGGTATCGTGCTGTGAGTCGTGATGTCCATCGGCTGTCTGCCATTCTCGCAACATGACCTGCCCATTTGAGCCCATTAAAGTCATAGAGTTGAGGAATGTTTTGGGGCGTGATCCAGATGTCAGATTGAGTTTAGAGGGTAAACATCAAAGCCGAGTCGAGAGCAACGAGCATCCGACGAAAAATTTGGGAGTTAGAATTCAGACACAGGAAAATAGCACAGGGTCCAACTCTGCAAATGACCCACACACAACGAAGACTGGAATTTGCAAGGCTTCACCAGATGTGGGACGAGGAGTTCAGCTCCGAAAATGATCCATTAACAACGGAGACTAATTTGCAATACTCCTTCGGACGTGGAATGACGAGTCTAGCTCTGAAAAAGACCCACTAACAACGCCGATCAGATCTAAACGTGCATTTGGCCAGATCATAAGTTATACACGTAGTTAACAAAATATTTTGAAAAAATGTTGAAATTCCCCTTCTCCTTCCATGACGATCGTGAATGAACCAATCTCTATTATGTCAAAACTTTCTACGTCATCCCACTCTCTCTCTCTCTCTCTCTCTCGTATCTGTTCTTGTCCTTTTGCGTTTACTGTCCCATGGGCACCGATCGGTTGATTTTTCACTCTATCTATGGTCACCTCTCCTTGCCAAATATCCTGTCCATCTCCATTTTAGTCGCTTGATCATTTGTATATCCTTCGATGTAATCCTTCCTATGAGCCATCTCAATCTGCTCCTATCTCCCACATAGTTTTTTCAGTGGCTCCCCATGGCTCCCTGTGCGATTCAAAGTTGATACCCTGTTGGTTGTTGAGTACGTGTGTGTGAGTGTGTGAATGTAAGTCTTTCTCTCTCACTGGCTACAGATGCGTTTGTATGGGTCTGCGTTTGAGTAAATGAACGCACACGCACATACTCATCACACACAACCTGGGCGATATATTTCAACTTCAATGTGGGCAGTGATCAACGGTGCAGAAAATGGTGGGCGTTTTGCAATTTCGGTGGGCGGTATAGGATTTTGAGTGTTCAATTCAGTAATTGGTGGCAATAAAA
>OY735207.1:17582494-17597494 GCA_963457665.1 Thysanoteuthis rhombus | reverse complement strand
AACATCCACAATCCTGTCTTTTACCTGAGTTCGAACCCCAGCCACTACTGGCACTGATGAGAAATGCACAGCCAACTGAATCATGCATTGATTTTACGCCTTTTCCTTAACGTTATCTCCTTCCTTGTGGATGTACTTACCCTTACGCTGGGTGTCTCCAACTGGGCGATATCGCCCACTGTTGGGCAATTTCAACTCCTAAGTTGGGCGATGAGCAACTTAGCAGAAAATGGCTGGTTTTTTGAAATTTTGGTGGGCAGTGTGGGGTTTTGAGTATTGAAGTATATCATCATCATCATCATCATCATCATCATCATCATCATCATCAGTTTTCAGCGTCCGTCGTTGGACATACACCTTCCCCAGGATTCGCTACACTTCTTTATCATGGGCGTCGCAGAGCCAGTACTTCCTGACTTTGTCTAGCTCGTCTCTCCATCTAATATTCTGCCGGCGTCGGTTGCGCATGTGATCTCGGGGGATCCATGTCGTGAGTCACGATGTCCATCGGTTATCCGCCCTTCTTGCAATATTGCCAGCCCACTGCCAACTGAGATTTTTAATGGATTCTATGATGTCCCTGACTATTGTCTTTAACCGGATGTACTGTGCTGTCTTGTGGTCTCTGCATGTGAGGCCCAGCATAATTCTTTCATATGCACGTTGTATGGTTCTCAGTTTGCGAATACACAGTAAAAAAATGTGTCAACAGCAACATTTTCTATTATTGGACTCACCAGGCACAGATATTGCATTGATGATTCCTAGAAACGGTATTTGTCTGCTAATAAACTGTTAGGTCGGACAATGGGGAGATTTACAATGTGAAAGTGTGCGGTGATGCCAAAAAGGTTGATGACCCATGCCCTAACGCTTCTCCATTAACCACTCAGATTGAACATTATACAGTGAAAATTTCACATTCAAAATGCTACCTACCTATAGATATATCCTCGTACAGGCATCGGCTCACAAGCAAACGTTCACAGAGTTATAGACATATGTATGCAGACCGACAGAAAGGGATGTAATCTGTGTGTGGTGAATAGAGAGAGAGAGAGAGAGAGAGAGAGAGAGAGACAGAGACAGAGACAGAGAGAGAGAGAGAGACGGACTGACAGAGAGTAACTGACAGAGAGACAGAGACACAGAAAGAGACACGGGGGAGGGATTCTTTTCAAGAAAAGTCCTGCGCGTTTATGTCAATATTATTCAGAGACACAAGAGGAAAGCGACTGTCGAAAAGAAATGACCATCCCACCAAGCGAATCTTGAATTAATGTAATTAGAATAATAGTCGAATAAATGATCTTTATTGACCTTTGGGGCACTTCCCACAGTTTGTTCATCATATTCTAGGATAAACGGCGCGCTGTGGCGACTCATGGATGGACTGTCGCGGGCTGAGTGTTTGTAAAAATAACAATATGGCAACTATCATTGGAAAAGAGTGAGACGAAGTAACTGAACTGGGTAGATAGATAGATGAATAGATGTGGACAGACTGAGATAGATATAAATAGGCTTGGATAGATTGATAGATAGATAGATATGAATAGGCTTGGATAGATAGATAAATAGATTGATAGATATGAATAGGCTTGGATAGATAGATTGATAGATATGAATAGGCTTGGATAGATAGAATGATAGATAGATAGGTAGATTTTGATCGATAGAGAGATTTGGATAGATAGATAAATAGATTGATAGATATATAGATATGAATAGGCTTGGATAGATAGATAGATAGATAGATAGATATGAATAGGCTTGGATAGATTGATAGATAGATAGATATGAATAGGCTTGGATAAATAGATAGATAGATAGATAGATAAATTGATATTTAGATAGATAGATATGAATAGGCTTTGATAAATAGATAGATAGATAGATGTACAACAAACCTGAGATGAGTGCATAGACCTGGGTACATATAGATTTATAGATAGATGCGTAGCAACAGGGACATGTATCCGACGCAGGTACAGCAGATTTTACGCAACTGTGATTATCTAGGTATGAATAGACTGAAATGAAGAGATATGAATTCGAACTGAGACAGTGAGAAAATGACACAACGTTGGCATTGTGGGGTTCATACAGCTGACTGAGACATATGCGAAGAGAATGAAAGAGGGAGATATGAAAAGGCTACGTTGGATGTGAAAACGTAAAGATATATAAGCAGCGAATAGACGGAAACAGACTGTATTCATACAATGTAGAATTATGATTGAAATATACACAGAAAAAAATAGATGGTAACAGACTGGTTATCAGCTAGTTTGCTAGCTAGCTAGCTTGATAGAAATGAACAGAGATAGATGGATAGATAGATAGATACATACATACATACAGATGAACCGTCGGAGATAATTAGCAAATAGATGTTGCAAACTTTACAAGCACAACAAAGTCTGTTTGGAAGATCGTATTACGCCAACCAGTCCGGCATTAGATAGATTGATGCATATATATATATATATATATATATATATATATATATATATATATATATATATATATATATAGGCGGAGAGAAACAGATAGAGGTTAAACAAGAAGGCTCTAGATAGATTAACACGTTTACGTGATACGTTATAGACGAATAAGCACATAAATATGAAGAAAATAAGAAGGACAGATGATCATTAATTTTGAAGAAGATCGTGTTACGCCAACCTATCTGGGGTTTAGAAAGAACGGCAAAAAGGATTGTATTACAGATACATTTCAACTTAACAATTACAATAGACATGAATAGGACTGAACAGATTTATATTGATGGAAAAAAAAATACACTCACACACACACACACACACACGTATGTATATTTATTTTTTCAATTTTATATATACATTCAAAAATGTTTTTTTTTATGCGTTGAGTGTTTAAAGATGCGAAGCTTTCTAGGCAAAATAAGAATTACAAATATGTATACCCGATGAATGTTACCATTTCGTGCCTAACGCACTCATCAGCAACCTGTATATATCCTTGTGATTCTTTTACAAGATGTACTTATTGATAGTACTATTTACTGTGTTGATTATCGAGCACTATGATTAAACATCTACGATCTGCTAATTTCTTTTTTTATTCTAACAAATTGAGAATATATTGTGAACTAATATCTATATCTATATATATATATATATATATATATATATATATATATATATATATATATATATATATATATATATATATATATGCGCGTGCGTGTGTATGTGTGTGTGTGTATGTGTATGTACTATATTGAGTCCTTGGCCTGAAGTTGGAAAAAAATTCAATTATTTTTAACGACGAATATATATATATACGTAATACATGATCTCCTCTCTTGTTAATGTGCAAAATTCAGGAGTGAATATTAATCAATTAGATCGAACATTATACAGAGAAAATTTGGGGATCATAATTTAGCTAATAACAATGGGTCTAGTTGTAGACTTACTGATCCACCGTGGTATATATATATATATATATGTGTGTGTGTGTGTATGTGTGTATGTGTGCACACGTACGATCACAAATACAGATCGATATGCAGATAGATGAACCTAGATAAAGAGATGGATATATAAAGTTGAACGGTGCAGGTGTGTGAGCAAAACTATGGGAGACAGGAAAAAGGTCATATTATGATGGATAGCAAAAAACTGCAAGTGAAGGTTTTAATGTCTCCGTTTGAATTACATAGAAAAATACTCACGCATACACATATGTCGCTCGACGCTATCCTTCTCAAATTTTTGCTCCCTGAAACATGAGAGAAAGCAGCTGAGGCCTGTGGTTTCTTTCTCTATTTGTATGCGTACATATAGGGATATGTGTGGCTTCGTATGTAGGCGTCGTTGTTTTCTTTTCCTTTTTTGATTTTTTGTGTGCTTTTTTTTCTTTTTTAAACTCTTCAGATGACGAGATCATCGTTGGTTTTACAAGTAAATTAACCCAACGTTAAAAAAAAAAAAAGCAAAGAAAAAAAATCATTATTTTTTAATAGATTCAAAAACACGTTGATGACATAATTAAAATCCTCCATTTTCCGGTTGGGGTACATTTTCAGGTTTGCCTAGACGATCTCTCAGTGTCTATAAAAGTGTTGAAAATTATTCCGTCTATGATTCATTGAAATTCGTTGAAATTACACCGAGAACATTCGATACAAGCCATCCGGGGTATCATGAAAGGAAAACGGGAAGAGAAGATATTTGAAAAAAAACAAAAAACAAAATTCCGTGAACCCAGTTTGATGCATTTCGACGGGGCCAGAAAAATATGCTGTTTACATTTCAGCATCGAAATGTAAACGGCATATTTTTCTCTGTGAATCCGCTGCAAACATTTTTCTCTGAAGATGGCTGGCCCCCGTCGAAATGCATCGAAATGCACCCACAGAATAAAGATGAAATTCGAGATAGAATACCTATCTCTGGAGATTTTCACATCACCTTTCAATCGTCATTTTCATCTTCATTCTGTTGGATCACTTCATATCCACAATTCAATCATATCTATCTATTTATTTATCTATCTCTGCGTATATTTACTAAGCTTGGCTTAGTCTCTGACAGAGGCGGAAGTGTGGAAGCACCAGCGAGAACTGAGATCATGAATGAAGTAATTTTCTATGAAACTACTTTTGTAAGCATTACATAACGTCGAAGCATCCATAGAGGTACAGCCACATTTTTGATAACTTATATTTGAACTATATTATATCTAAAAACTATTTTGTAAAGACGCTAATCACGAAAAAAAGAAGGTTTTAAAACAACATGCTGATCACACATACGTTTTAACTTCACATTAGCTGTTGGAAATGATTCTTTTTAACCTGGATACAGGTTAGTACCTATTTCATTGCATGTACGTTTCATTGCTCTGGGGAAACGACATGGCCGACCATACACAATAGATTCTCGAAGGAGGCTTACACATGATGAAATGATTTCAGTTGTCTATCAGCCCAGTGTTGTCATGTGACTATTATGGTTGCATAAAATATACATACATGTAAACCCCGCCCTCTTATCGTTAAGGAAACAAATATATACATATATATGTACATATACGAAGATGAACTGTAGCAGCGATCTCTCCCGTTTATATATATATATATATATATACATATATATATATATACATATATACATATATATATATATATATATATATATATATACATATATATATATATATATATATATATATATATATATATATACACATATATATATATATATATATATATACATATATATATATATATATATATATTCATAAAAATATAAACAAAACTACACTAAGCCCTGTTGGCTAGTTCTCAACTTGAGGGAAAAAAGGCCAAGCCCACTAGACACACGTTTACTCTGGCACGTGTAGTCAAGAGATTAACCAATGTGGATCGATGGATTTTTTTTTCTATACAAAAGGCCAAGGTCATTGCTACGTAGCATATAAATCAGAGCGCGCTAAAATGTCTCATTGGTGTGCTGTTTGAAAAATCCTTTTTTTCCTTATGGACACACCTCGTATATATATATATATATATATATATATATATATATATATATATATATATATATATATATATACATATGGGCGTATGTGTGTTCGTTGAGCTGAATCGGTGAAACTGCCTAATTGGCGAAATTATATAATTTTAGTAGAAATGAATGGATACATAGTTTCAATTCGGACAAAAGTCTATTTAATCAAAAAATGTATACAGAACAACTACTTCCACGATAAGAATGAAATCGAACATTCTCCGTTTACCAAAAATTGATAAATTTCACCAACTGGGCAATTTCACTGATTTAGCATCACATATATAAATGTATATATTCTTGGGCGAGAGTTTCTACCGTGAAAGTCGAGCAGCTTGAAGAATTAATTATATTTTTTATTTGCGTGTAAATGGATGAAAAAAATCGAGTTCCCGACGACAAATTTTTCAGGGAAATCTTAGAAATGTCTTTGAAGTTCTCATACGCAGGCGCACACGCGTGTGCGCTCGCACACACACACTGACAAACAGATTAATGGCTGTTTGCGTGTGTTTGTGCGTGTGCTTGCATGCGCCTATGCGTTCGTGCACGAACGAGTGTGTACTGCACAGGCGTAAACTTTGCTTTGAAGTTTCCCTGAAATATGTACCAGTGTCGACAGGATGTATACCAGTCTCGTCAGATCAGCCAGAATAAAATGTCACATATGCCGTTCGAATCGCTCTCTTGTACGGCGTCATGTTACACACACGGGCCATAATGTAGGTGCCGATTCGTGTAACCCAGGGCCCCTAACCTTTCTGTATCGAAGAGCTCTTTCAGGACTGCTAATAGCGCAGCAGCCCGGGCACCAATTACTTTCCAAGTCAAATTTAGATTTTGACTCAATAATGCGAACATATATTACAATTTTTTAATACTATTTAAGATAATGCAAAAAAACAGATTACTGCGTAACGGTACGTTTTTTTGGAATTGTTTATCAAATTACGGAAAAAATCAATCGAAGTTTATAGTTTGACTCGATCATGAACATAATGAGAGATACAACATGTAGACCTTATTTAAAACAAGGAGCATACTACAGAAAACAAGACCAATTCAAATTAATTACAAACTAAACCATTGAACCCATAACAAAATTTGGAAAATCCTTATCTGAAATACTGTGTAAGCAAGACTAAAACAAGGGAATAATGTGTGTAGGGAAAGGTAATTAAACCCAATTCAGCCGAGGGTTGGGGTTAGAGGTGATGTGAATTTTGAATTTCCAAGCATCACAGGACCCAAATTCCTTGCATTGTAGCAGTCTGAGATGATAAAGAATATTTCAAGTCTGGAGCGGTTATCTCTTCAATTAGGCTTGAAAATAAACCTTTGCCTTCACCGAGCCATCGTACATTTGAAAGTAAAATATGGTTTCATCTTTATTGCAGTCGGCAAGAAATCCTATGTTACGACTAAGCATTGCTGGTGCCCCATTAGTGGTGATCGCAGATATGTTGCGTAGAGGCATATCAATTGAACTTGCGTCTGTTGTGAATAGATTGTAGGCTTCTTCACTCGTTGTTCGTCCTTTCATGGGCAGTATTTTCAGTAGCCCTTCTTTTTTCAATTGCACTGTGCAACACACCGATAGTCAGCGATACGCGAAGTCGATACACTTTGCAGCATAAGTATCAGAACTATATTTGAATATGTTTTGCTTTTGGTGGAGGCTCTCTTTTTCTCGTGTATCGTTTTGCTTCATAGTCAGGTTTTAATCTGGCAACCTTGCCATGGCCTTGAAGGGAAGGGTATGGGTATAGGGAACGGGTTCGAATGGGAAAAGTTGTGCGTCCAAAATAAAATCAAGATATGTCATGGTAACATCGAAAATTGATAGATATTAATGGTAATATTAGAAACATAATGTAAAATAATAGTATCCAGAGGGTGACAGGCACACGCAAAAGTATACTGCGTTTAGTTGCTATTTTCAGCATTTTATTTTTGGGCTAATTAATGGACTATATCGGGAAGACATTTTTGTCATTCAAAAATTATACTCATTAAAAATGGATTACATTTCAGTTTCTGATATATGGTTTTAGGCTGTGTTCAATAAATATGTTTTTATGATAACCGGTGTAATTGATGATGTTTCCTGCTACAACATTCGCTAAGTGAGGTTCAGTCTTCTTAGTGAAAACAAGCAACAATAATAAGATGAAAGGAAAACTGATACAGTAGTTTTGAAACTTTGAAAACTTGAAGTACTCTTCCATAACGGAAATATTCTGACGCACCCCTATTTTTAGCATTCAATTTTTAGACTCAAAAATTAATGAACACAATACTGGAAATTCGGTCAACTCAAAAGAACTACTACTATTACCACTAATACAACTACCACCACCAACTCCTGGTGAAAAGTGACAAGAATAAGACGAAAGAAACTCTAGTAAATAATGAATTATCAAAATACTTGATAAAATTCAGATAACTTGAATGCTATAACTAATGTTAATGTGTCCATTTCGATCTATAATATATGATATCTGTATATGTTCTTAAATGCGGCCTTGTATATGCACAGACAAACTTCTGGAGACCCAGGAAGAAAGTCTGCTTATCTTATCGAATCTCTATCTTTGATCTCCGTGTGGCCACTCAAGACAAATAAGCGTTTGCTTTTTTTTTTTATCTCCCTCGTTTCTTCACAAAGAAGTCATTTTATAGAAAAAATTCCTCTTCTTTCTTCACCAAGTATGAGAAGTGGTATTAGATGGCTTGATTCGACTAGGCCAATTTTTTTTGGCACTTCATTATTTATATATATATATATATATATATATATATATATATATATATATATATATATATATATAACTCCATTGAATTTCTCTTCTAATTCTATTTTGGCTGAAGATGATAGCTACAACTTTTATATTGTGTACATGGTAAAAAACGTGTATATATATACATATATATATATATGTATAGAGAGAGAGAGAGAGAGAGAGATATTTAGATAGATAGATAAATGTATCTATTTATTAGGATGAAATGAACCCTTGCGTATTAGTATCATTTTTTCGTAGATATGGAAGACTTGTCAGTTTGACTAAATCGATAAAAGAGCCGCCTACCAATCACTTGGTCGTGATTTCGGATCATGGAAAGGTAGAGTTCATTTTATGTATTGGCTTGGTTTCATGAGACTGCCGAACAGAAAAAATTTCACTCGTCTAAATTTGGTGAATATTGTTATAGTTGTCGTTACGGTGGAAAAACGAACTCGCCTTCCAACTTCGACTGAATTTTGAGAGAAGTAGAAAGAGTGTGAACGAGATGGTCTCATGCCTTTCATTTTTGAAATTTTTTGGTGATGAAAAGTTTTATTCCTAACCATGGGCGTCTGCTGGGAGGCGAACGGGGAATTTGACCTACCCCGAATCAGGGCTTACCACCGAGGGCGAGATATTTAGAAAGTTGGAACCCCATTATCAATATGACAGTACATTAGTTTAATCCAACCCCAACGATGTTCCTACATAAAAAGTCTATTATTATTCTCTGGTGCTTGCATCGGGTCCCCCCGGGGACAAATCATGTGGCATCATCAACGCTCAAACGCACCATTTGGATCACACAGTTGGTCTTATTCGATTACACTGCAAATGGCGGCGAGTGCAGCAGCTCAATATATTTTATATGTTTTCCAATGGAGAACGCCAGGGTTGTCATAAAAAAAAATTTAATTTGACCAGATTTATTCTTCAATTGAGTTTTATTTTTACATGACTTCAAAATTTGATGCTACGATTGTTCAATTATTGACTGTGACGGCGAGTTTCTTCCTTCTTCATTTTTCTGGTCGGGTATCTATTTACATTTCATTTTGCAATAATTTGAATATGTGTCCACCACTGTTTATTCCATTTGATTCTGCTTGATTATTTGGTTGATGAAAAAAGTTTCCAGTATCATCTTATCCAAAATGATATGGAAATCTTAGAAGTGTCTTTGCAGCTCTTTATTACTTCTACATTTAATTAACTGAACTAAGTTGTTCACGAGTCCTAGAAGAAATATGAAGCAATGAAATTGGATTCCACATGAGCTTACGTAAACAAACGTAAGTCAGCATTTACACACTTGTCTTTTTCTACTTGTTTGACACAGAAAAGGTCACAAGAGAGTCTCTGGTGATGAAACACAGAATTATTGCGAGAAGCCCAAACGAAGAAAAATCATGGCTAGATCTAGGACAGCCTTCAGCATCTCGACCTCAACTGAATCTAAACTGGGGGGGAAAAAAACTCAGTATTTGTTGGGCTTTATTTGAATTCTGGAATTTGGACGAAATGCTATTACGCAACGCTACAGTAAGTCACTAGCTGATAGAAAGACGCATTGAAAAAGAAAAGAATTTTTATTTCTATTCAAGAGAGTCGACAAGTCAATTTGCTCGACAACATCCGTCCTTCTGTTGCAAATGCATTTTTAACCTTTTTATACCTTAAGTCAGATTTAGCTAAAATTAGAAATATGAGGCGAATGAAAGTGATATTTTTTTGTAGAAAAAACCGAAAGCATGTTTGCTACTTTCTTGAAGATATTCATTTATAATTTGATCCACTTTCTTTCATAGATACATTTTTTCTGGTGATATTTTAGGGTGGGGTAAATACATACGTATAGGCATATATGTATTAATGAATGTATGAATATGTATATATCCATGTCGTTCATTTTCTAAAGCATATCTATCTCGATAAAGAGACGTAGCCTACCCAAGGCTGACTTAGTTTCGTATCCTCTGTCATCGCTAGTGGCCTCCTTGGGCGGGATTTCAAATATTGATTTTCGAGCAAGCAAGCCCTCCTTACTTGGTAGATTGGGGCAGCAAAATTATTATTTTGCATTGTTCTTTATTTGTATAGGCTTTGTAAATATGTATACATTCCGATAAGTGCTAACGCATAGCCAGAAGATGAAGACTGTGATGCACCAATCTCGAAAATCAGCATTTGAACTCCTATCGTTTTATGGACTACGACCTCGACAACCGGTGCCTGTGGACTATTCAACTACCTCAGCCAATGAGCAAGTCTTGCCTCTCAAACATCCTAGGTCCTTAGTGAAAAAAAAAAACGATAATAATAATGAGATCAGATCTTATGACTAGATTGAAAGGAAGGTAGAGATCGGGCAAGGGCCAGGTCTCAGGGGTCAGAGGACCGGAGGGTTGGTCTTTTCCCGTTCGTCTCGATCACCTGGTGTTGGGTGGTGAGTGCTTTAGCACGCGACTCGCTTGTAACAGGAGAATATTGGAGACCCACCACAGGCAAACATTTGAGCTTGGTTAAAAGGGTGACGGCTCCGACTCGAAAAGGAGAAAGAAGAGAGCAAGGAAGAAGGAGAGAGAGAGAGAGAGAGAGAGAGAGAGAGAGAGAGAGAGAGAGAGAGAGAGAGAGAGAGAGAGAGAGAGAGGCGAGAGAGAGGGCGAGAGAGAGAGAGAGAAAAAATGCGAGGGAGGAAGGCGAGAAGTTGGACTGAAGAGAAATTGAGATTTGGGCTTGGAGAGGTGGAATAGACGCTGAAGAAGGGGAGAGAGAAAGAAAGAGAGAGAGAGAAAGAGAGAGAGAGAGAGAGAGAGGCTGAAAAAGAAAGAAAGAGGAAGGAATTGTGCCTGGAAGAAAAAAAAAAGAGAAAGGATCAATAACACTAGAGTGGGAGGATACAGCTAAGAAAAGATGGTTTGTATGTGTGTGTGTGTGGGGAGGTAGTTGGAAAAGAGAGATGGAAGCCGAGAGGATGAATGAAACAAGAAAAAAGGAAGGAGAGAAGGTGAGGAAAAAAAAAAACGAAGTCTGGGAGGGAGAGAAACAGAAGAAACGAAGAGAAAGAAGAGGAGAAAGTAAGAAATGAATTAAATCAGAATTTCAAAAGGAACAGAAAAAAAAGATTTGTTCATCAAAAGGAATAGAAAAACTCCACACCTATCATTGCCATGTAATTGAATACACTTATTCGCGGTGGATATGTGTCAAGACCCCCCCCCCTCAGCTGATAGCTGAAACCGTGGATAGTACCGAACCATATATATATATATATATATATATATATATATATATATATATATATATATATATATATATATATATATATATATATATATAGGACAGCACAGTACATCCGAGAAAAACAAGAGTAAGGGACATCATAGAATCCATTAAAAATCTCAAATGGCGGTGGGCTGGCCATGTTGCAAGAATGGCAGACAATCGATCGACATCGCGACTCACAACATGGATCCCTAGAGATCACATAAGAAACCGAGGCCGGCAAAATGTTAGCTGGAGAGACGAGCTAGACAAGTTCAGGAAGTACTGGCTCCGTGACGCCCATGATAGGGAAGCGTGATAAATCCTGGGGAAGGTCTATGTCCAACGACGGATGTTAAAAGACTGATGATGATGATGATGATGACATTATTTCTCGTGGTAAACATCTAGAATAAAGAAAAAAAAAAGCATAGAATCTAGCGGACCTAGATTTCATAATTGAACCTGTCAAAAAGAACCCTCAAAAGTAATAAAAGATTTTTTATTGAAAACTGAACATTTTTTAGATGAGGTCTAATGGAATAATGATACCAATTTTCAAGTATACAAACAAAACGGTATGGCCAGGAGCGCCCTAACAAGCAAATAAAAAGCACACATAGACACGTGAACACACGGTTGTGACCGGTAGAAGATACGGTGTTACCAAATATGCTTGCATCCTCAACATACGATTTGTTGATTTCTCAGTTAAATTGAGGTCCTTAACCTTTTAAACTTGGAAGAAGCACCTTACAGCTTCTCTTTGGCATATACGGATTACAAGCATCACTACACTTGTGCTTTGGGACTTCTATTGAGTAAAACTGGTGAATACTTTATTTCTGGGTTCGAACGCAGGTAACTGGAACTGCAGAAAGCAAAACATGATGATGTTTTTAATGAAAATCTCATAATATATAGGTCTGGTTGATCATTCAAAAGAGGCCGTCACGTGGCAATATTTTTTTGTTGGGGTGATCAATAAAAAAATTGGAAAAAAAAGAATTGGCAAACACCCGAGGAAGGTTGAAAAGTACTTGCAACCTTCTTTAGTGATTTTTCTTAATTGTTTGGGGTTTGGGGCATGCTGTCATCTTCATTGAAATTTTTTGCCAGGGTTGTTGGATGTCTTCTGCCGCATAAAATCACAAATCCATCATCAGGTCAAATTTGTATGGTCTTGGGACCTAATCAAATGGCTTCGGTACCCAAACAACCAAAAAATTTATAATCCATCATCAGTCTAACCTTGAAAGAAAATGGATCTTCGGTACCAAATCTTGAATTATAGAATCAAATAACTTCGATCATTACCAAATATTCCGAGGAGGGTACCAAATGTCGACACTGCTGGGGCCACCTATTCTGTTTTGTCGATGGATTGAACTCATTATTTCTAGGGAAGACAGATTTACAAAACAGAAAATAATGCCTTTGTACAGTAGACCAGAAAGAATATCAAATGAACGTAATCTCTTTTGATACTTACTAAGTTCAACTTGATACAACCTGAAAGAGGGTAAACAGAGATAAGAGGATTCCGTTATGCCAATTTTCCAAAGAAGGGAGGGTCTAATTCATCCATGAAGCCATGTTTCGTGTTGATTTACCAACATTGAAGCGTAGACCATGCTTCGGTATTCCTTATCAGCTATAGACCAGCAATTTTCCATCACCGGAAGTTAGGCGTCATTTTTCATTGAAGAGAACTTCCAGAAGTTCAATTGGATCGTATGTCTAATTGTTCTTAAATAGAGCGCAATACAATCGGCCTCTAGTGCCATCTTTCTAAACAGGCTTTGATTATGGGCGGGTAGGTGTATTGTTAGCTTTTAATTCGACAGGTCCTTTGATATCTTATATATATATATATATATATATATATATATATATATATATATATGTATATATGACTACCGGAAACCCAATTACGATTTGTATCAGTTGGTGCTGAGTGATACTTCTTTTGATTTCTTCTTCTTCTGTGGGTTTCATACAGATTGGCTACCTTGAGGATAGCAAGCCTTTGGCAGAGCAAGCTCAACCTTAAAAAATTAAGACTATCCCAATAATCCTGATAAGAAGACTATACAACCAATTCATCCTCCCGATAGTCACTTATGTAGCTGAAACGTGGAACCTAACCAAGTGACAGACCTACAAACTGAGAAGCATGCAACGCACACATGAGAGAATTATGCTCATCCTAACATTGAGAGATCACAAGACAGCACAGTATATAAGGAAGAAAACGGTAGTCCGAAACATCGTAGAATCTATTAGAAAATTCAAATGGCAATGGGCTGGTCATGTAGCAAGAATGGCAGACAACTGATGGACATCACCACTTACAACATGGATCCCCAGAGATCACATGCGAAACCCAGGCCGACAGAACACAAGATGGAGAGATGAACTAGACAGATTTAAGAAATACTGGTTCTGTGACGCCTATGACAGTGAAATGTGGTAGATACTGGGGATGGTCTATGTCCAAAGACGGACGTTAAAAGACTGATGATGATGATGATGATACTTCTTTTGGTTTGGTCTATATCTGTTAGAGAATGTCAGCGAAAAGTCTCCAAAACTGTAATCAAGAGATTCATAGTTTCCTAAGTTGGTCTGTCTGAATGTCCATGTCTCTGTCTACCAATAAGTAGGTTTCATTTTGAGATACCCACTAACTTGACAAGTTTGAAGCCAATTGGGACAAAATAGCACCCAGTACTTCAGCGGATCTCGTATTGGCGTAATCTATTCTAGTCTCGTCAAATACACAAAACCACACATGGCAACATACATGTAAGACTAACTTGCAAGTTTTACAAAGAGCAGCAACAATTTTAATTTTCTTCTGGAAAAAGGATAAAGAATGTATGCTTACACTGTTCATGTTCTGAATTTTCTTTTCACTGTATTTGAATTGAATGATAAGCTAATTAATTATAGAGGAGCGTAAACATCTATTCCTCTAAAATTTGTAAGCGTGCATTTTGATTGCCTTCCAGTCTACCATAGAGATATGAAGTCTGTAATAAACTTTATTTATATCTCCAAGATTCTACTGACGTCGGCTGTGAACAACCCCGCAAAAAAAACGTTTCCAATTGAGCCACGCAGAATCCAAGGCCGGTCCTGCTTTAACTCTTATGCTATACCAGCAATTGCATCGTCAGACGACAGTAGTTAGGTCAGTGGTTGTATTACAACCTACATTCTACCAGTCTTCAATGGAACAGATTCTGGAATGAGAAAAAGCAAATGAAAGAGGCATAGAGTGGGGAAAAGCGACGTTCTTTTCGTGTTGTCTACATAACAAAGGAATGTCTTTAAAACATTTCTCTTCGTCTTTCTTCTCGTAATCTCGTCATGGCTATTTT
>OY735207.1:17572494-17577494 GCA_963457665.1 Thysanoteuthis rhombus | reverse complement strand
TGGTAAAAGAAAATTCATCGAAAAATGAGAGTAGTCTGAATAAATTCTATTCATAATATTACTGGCATTTTCCATTGGAAAACATCTAGAATAGAGTGGAAAAGCATTCAGAAATATCCAGATTCTTGGGAAACTAAATGTTGCTATAAAATCTTTTAGAATAAAGTCGCTGATAGGTTCAGAGCCCTTTTTCCAAAAGAGAAAAAATATCAGTGGACCACCGATACCAATTGTCTAATCCGTTGACAAAATGGTAGAACGCAGTTTTTACGTGTGAAAACTTAACATATGTTATCCTGTCTGTAATACTTGCTTTAATTCCTGACCATTGACAATCACCTTTTCTTCATTTCCAAAATCAAACGCTATGTTTGAATGCCAGCACTTGCTGAAACAAATTTTAGGTAAAATAAATTACAAAATTCAGTACTTACTCATCGAATTTTCCCTATCCGTCAGGAATATTCAATATTACGGTAAGTCCTAAAATGGAAGTTAAGTCGGTGCTTAGAGATCAGGAAAGTGAAACCTTGCTGATATATCATCATCATCATTCCATCATCTGTCGTTGGATATGGACCTTTCTCTGGATTCGCCATACCTCTTTATCGTGGGCGCTGCAAAGCCAATATTCACTGAACCTGCCTAATTCGTTCCGCCATCTCATATTCAGCCAGCCTCGGTTTTGCATCTGATCTCGGAGGATCCATTTTGTAAGTCGTGATGTCCATCAGTTTTCTGCCATGTTTGTAACAATGCCAGCCTATTGCCATTTGAGTTTCCTAATGGTTCCTATGATTTTTCGGACTCCTGTCTTTTTTTCTCTATATGCCGTGCTGTCGTGTAGTCTCTCCATGAGATGTTGAGTATGATTCTCTCACGTGCACGTTACGTAGTTCTTGGTTTGAGGTATCAGTCTCTTGGTTAGGTTCCATGTTTCAACTTCATAGGTGACTGTCGGGAGGTTACATTGGTTTTATACTCTTCTTTTTTTGGACTAACGGGATTTTCTTGTTCTTGAAGGTTGAACTTGCTCCACCGAAGGCTTAACATCCTAGAGTAATTCTTCGCTTGATTTGTTCTTCTTTTGAGGATCCCATGGAGATTTGTTGTCGGAGGTAGATTTAGTGGTCTACTTTGTCCTGCTTTACTTTTTTGATTCTGATTGTTTCCCCGTTCAGTTCATCTAGCATTAGTTAGGGGTCATGGAGGCTCTCTGCAAAAAGTGTGAAACTGAGGTTACTTAGGTACCGAGTTCAAATGTATTCAACCGTGATCATTGTTTCTTTTCCCTGTCGTAGCAACTACTGAATGGCTCTTACGATAGAGACGAGCTTGATTGCAATCACACCTTATTGTACCACTAAACGAGCATGGGTCTTGAACGTCGTTACTAGCTTGGTTCTTTGCTGAGATTTTCGATATATTATATTCGTTCCATGTGATGAGTAGTACAGATTTAAGTGCATTGACAAGGAAGGAGATTATGTGGGAAAACAGAGGTGCTTTTCAGCATTGTATTACAAACTTATTCATGTGCCTACGTATGTAATTATGAGAGCGAATGGAAGTTCTGATGTATTTGCTTAACCAATCCTACCTATAATTTCACAGGTTACTTAAGCAATAGGTTTATTATAAACCATCGACCAAAACTCTCACCTAAACTGTTATCAACATGGGTCTTTTCAGTTTTTAAGTTTGTCTGGTTGGTTATGCAGAGGCCACCCCAAAGGAGCTTAAAATTTGAACCTGTCTCATCATGTTCGGAAATTTTTTTGTGGGGGGTTCAATTTACAATGTAAGTTAATGCTAATGTGGTCCCTTTGCATACGTCCGGCAGCACCCACGCTTTTTTTTCAAATCTGGAATCTCAAGTGATCACTCAGAGCAAAAGTCAAGAAAAGTAACTTATTCATTGCTGACCCTTTTTTCCAATTTATTCATTCATCACACTCAAAATGGCATGCTGCCAAAAGACGTTAGTTATATAATGGTTTCTACTGAGTGACTAACCAGACCTGTTTATTATCATTTAAAAAAAATCTGTTTATACTTCTAATCTTTTTTTTTCTCCTTTTATTTTCTAACTACATTTCTTCTTGCTCATTCCAGGTGTGAAGTACTCCCTGGTCCCGAATTCGTAATAAGAAAGTACCGTTTCCAGAGAAATAACTTCTCCGTTGAGCAATTCTACTACAAGGACTCAGAATGCTCAACACCACTTTACGTCATAATGGCTAAAGGTCGTCTGAAGGCACAACGGTGGTCAATGTTAGTACAAGGAGGCACAGACACTAAGTACCACTTGAACAGCGTACGCGTCCTTCCTTATAGCTCCGACGCCGCCTGGGACCTCAGGCGACGAGCAATCCAGTCATGTCCTTATCTGGGAAAACTCCATTGGAAACCTTTTCACCAGTACGGCATTCTAAAAACGGCGTCACATACAATCAAAGACTGCACAGACCGATTCGGTTGGACGATGAACGAGTTCCAGTTGCTTAAACTTGAAAAGCGGACCATATTTCATGGTTATCGAATCATGGAGACTTCTGAACTCTTCACGGGAGCAATACATCTGGATAATACGGTGCGAAAACACTTTTACCGACCTACAGACTACCAGGCAGCTTTGAGAAAGGCCGAGGTAAGTTTTGAATAACCCTGCAAATTATTTATTCTTCGATAATCATTATTTAATGCCTTGCTGAGGCAGGGTTCCTATCTTGGCATTTTTAGGGTCAAATATAACCAATCTGTTCTCTGCTGGAAAACTTCCTGTCATGGATCTTTTGGTTTGGTGTGATTTAATCTTTGTCCAATTTGACTCGGTTGCAATAGTATTTTTCAATAAATCCTAATTTTTTTTTTGGATGGGGGTGTACACTTGAACAATGCAATGTTTTATAAACAATCATTGTTACAATTTATTTTTCTCTCACTATTTACTTCTATCTTCATTAGTCGATTGCTCTTTTTGAAATCAGTTTTAATACTGAGGCCGCCACCATTGGGTAACGATTAAAAAAAACTGAAAAATCGAGATCAAGGTAAATAGTAGTATTGGAAAAGCACTTATGATTTACAATACTACATTTAATGAAAATGATTTTTTAAAAACAATTTTTGCATTTAGCCACTTCTGGTCATTTTCGACGGGTTTTTGACCATAAAACATCCCCAATTATCTGGCAACCCTGTGTTTGGGGGTTTCAGGAATGAATGTCATGACAAAGATCATGCTTCTCAATTTTCTCATATTTTTTGCCAATTCTACCTTGTGTAATATTTTGATATTTTCTGGGGAACAAATGTATGTCTCATAAACCGCCCAAATGTCGTTCCAATAGGTATTGATATGTAATAATACCTATTTACTAAGTTCGATCTCAGGGAGGATCAAATTCAGTGGTCTGCAAGGATAACCTTGAGATCTATTTATCCAGAACTGGCACCTATAAATGAAGCAACGATGTATCAAATATTCTCTGGGTACTCCACTGTTTCGGTCTTGAGTAATACTTGTTCTGAACTTGAAGAAGTTATATATCCACCTTAGACTGGCTCTAAGATTAGCACAGACATTTTATGATTTGAAGATTCTTTTGTCTTTTTAATTTGATTCAAAAGATGCCTTGGTAGAAGTAAATTTCGACAAAATTGAGTCCTTTGATTTCTGATCGTCATCCTCATTAGAACACGACGGATTTTCAAGCATTTGTTATTCATTAAATTGAGGAGACATATTAGAGGTATTATAATGGATAATTCAAATATTGCAAGCTTTCTGTAGCATTTATCTGGTCCACCGTCCGCTCAATAATGCGCACCCGTGCCCCCCAGAGGCAAAAAGGTGCCGACCCCTAGTTCATCAGATAATGATGTTGTGACTCGAAATACTATTGTTAGCCAGGGCCGGCGTGAGGGTTTCATGCGCTCTACGCGAGACTCGATATTTTCGCCCCCGCTTGTACTCTAATGACTATTTTTTTCAGTTCGGAGTACGTCCCTTGGACCTTTGAGCCCGATGCAACTGCCTCGGTTTGCTTAATGGACGGGTCTGCTATGGTATTAGCTGAACTTTGTGTCAACCCGATTTATCAACTTTCACGCATCAGGAACCACAGAATTTATTCATAAAACTTTCAAAATCAAGGATACAACACCGAGTTGAATATCAATTTCATGAAGACACAGTCTATTCTCCATACGATGAAAGCTTCCATTTGTCACCGGAGGGAACCACTAGGGAAGTTGATAGAAGCAGGGGTATGAAATATTAATTGAGCTTACTATCCGCTTGAGAAACCGACTTCAGGTGTTGCGATATTGTATAAAACCAGCTAACAATAGTTTCGAACCAATGATGTTGTAAATTTGAGCAAAAAAGTGAGCAATCATTGTTTTTTGATATTTGACATGATATCAAATGGGTTCGGAGAGTCACCGGAGAAGGTGATGACGCAAAGTGGGTGGACACAGAGAATGATCAAGGTCTTACACCCCGCGATGAGCATTTGAATCTAGGCGTCATGTTAGAAAAACTATCTCCCCGTCTGTCTTGTTTTAGAGAAGCAGGGGAAGGAGCAAGGAAAGAAAGAAATGGATCGATTGAAATCTACGTAATATATAATGACTGCAAAGGAAATCTTTTCTAATCAAAACCGTAAAATAAAACTAAGCAAGCGGAGGTGTGTTTGGGTTGGACTTGATTTCCCGCCAACCATGCAGTAGAATGGTGTCATCGCACATCTAGCAGATACTCACGCATTATACTTAGCGACAGTGCAGAGTTGCTGTCAGTGCATCAAGAATTGTCTATCTCAGACGATGCACTGTTGACCACTTGATCTGCATGTTTCCTTTGCCATTTTCCGCCACTTTTCGAGCGTTTTAAGTCTGCTTCCGAGTGCTAATGGCGCAAACTTTCAACTGAAGAGGAATCTCGTGTCTAGGTTCCGTGATTCAGTACTGCCCTTGTATTAAACAATTACTGC
>OY735207.1:17539994-17562494 GCA_963457665.1 Thysanoteuthis rhombus | reverse complement strand
ACATCATCTGCCAAAAAAATATAAGGGGATGTTTACACGAGAGATAAAAGGTCATCTTTAGTTCTTTTTTGTATTTGTTCGTCTCTTAGTAACCTCTCTGCAATTAATAGTTATTTTCGTGTTTTTTGCTCTTGTATTCATCTGGATGCCTCGCTATGTAACAGTAGTTAAAGGCTTGTCTTGTAGACCAGTGGTTTTGAAACTTTTGAAAATTCAGGGACCCCTTCTCCAAAGAAAATATTATGGCGGACACCTACCTCTTCGCATTTAGTTTTTAGACTATACTAATAAACAAAATTTTGACCTTTTAAGTCATATATATGCTCAACGGATTACGTTTATTGAAATTCTGATACGCGGCACGGTTTGTATACAATAATTATGTTTTTCGACAGCTTTATGATGGATGGTGTTATTTCTACGCCACAAGATTCGCCATGTCAGGTTTAGAAGGGACACTGCTGTGGACCCCCGAGCATTATTCAACGAACCCGGATTTCGAAACCACTGTTGTAGACCATTACTACTCGATCCCCCACCAGGTGCAATGCACTTGTGTCGGCAAGAGTGCTGAGAGAGGTGCCAGGGATTTTATGTTCTTGTTTTTGTATTATTGTTCAGCCAACTTGTTACATACACTTATGATATAGTTTGCAGTCTCGTATCTTTTAATTTTTAATTTTTAGGTATTTGACGGCATTTTTGCCGTTTTTGCTATTTTTTTTTGTTTTTTGTTTCAAGAAAGCAATCAAATCTCAACGAGAATCCTAAGTGTTGGTTTACACGAAGAATTTCCTCAATATGTGAGCAATTCCTAAGAGCGCTATCTTTTACAGATCTCTTGTGTGTAGCTTATCTAGGATCTGCCCAACATGGTTGTTAAGTCCAGTCGTTATAAACACTACGACTGGTACTCGTTCTTCGTCTGATACATGTTCGCCGGATCTCAATTTCCGTAACCCTAACCCTAGCCCTAACCTTTCTCCCCTGCGGATGCCTGAGACCGAATATTATCAAACCTTATGTATATTATGTTTTTCCTTATAAATGAATAACTATGATGAAGTTTAAATTATGAATTAGACCCAAATGAGAGACTGTTAGCGTTGAGAACGCGATAAAAAAATAAAAGAGTTATGATAATATATAACTTGACAAAATATACATGAAGGAGAGAGGATTTGTTCTTGTAGTAGATCTTTAGTGACTTCAGCATACGTTCATTTCTATCAAAGCGGGAACCTTCAACTTATCACTCCAAATAAGCTCTTCGTGTCTTCGCTTTGTCATATCTGGATTGATAGCGTCACTATTTTCATACTTGAGGAAGAATATGAAATACAAAAATTTGAAATTGCTTATTTCCTGGGTTGACCGCGGATAACTAAAACTGCAGGAAGCGAAAACGCGATTAAGGGGACCGCTGTAATTCATTATCTTTTCCACTTTTTTTTCTAGGGAGATTAGCATCGTCTGGAGTTGCAACATCAATAAGAAAGAATGTCTTTGTACTTTTATCGCAGACTATGATGACTGGTCGGTTGACTGCAACTGCTCCCTCTATGTTGATAGCTACGTCTCACGTAATGATTGCATTGGTTAAGTCAGTGATCATACGAAGCACAATTTAGAAAATACAATACATTCTTGAGTGCGAAAAAATGTGTACAGAATGTATATTAGGGAACACATGTGCAAACCTAGTTTACAACAATTTTAAACCCTTATCCATTTAAGTCTAGGCAAAATGGGGGTCAACCTCCAACAAATTGCTACGAGAAAAATTCAACGGATTTTGTATCCCCAGTGTTTGAATCGCATGAAGAGAACATCCTCAAAATTCGAAATGATCGCCATCCACCCCGACGAAAATACTCTATCTCGTGAACTGAGCGCTGTATTGAGTTGACATTTGGTAAGTGTATGACCTTGGACCAAAGGAAGTGTAGGGTTGAGTCTGGATCGGCGGTTTTCGAGAAAGCTGAGATATCATCATCAGAGAGAAAAGTCTGATGTGCTGTCCCTTACAAATCACAATTAAGCAAATCCCTATAATTTTCTTTCGTTGTATTCTAAGGGGATCCGCAGGTATTAGTGATGCTTTGATAATAACTATAATTATTCTTCTTCAAAGTTTCCACCCCTATTGAGAGAAACACATGCAGTGGTCAACTATTCTAAGGGCTGACAACTCTTGCAGCTAGAAAAAGCATTTCCTCATGTTTAATCTATTAATTTCAAGAGTTGGTAGAGAAAGCTCAACCTTCAAGAACAAGAAAATCCCATGAGTCTTAAAAAGAAAGGTCACCTATTGAGTTGAAACATGGAACCTTACCAAGAGACTGGCCCTCAAACTGAGAACCATGCAACATGCACATGAAAAGATCATGCTCAACCTCACATGGAGAGATCACAAGACAGCATAATATATTAGAGGGGCTCAACAGGAGTCAGAGACATCATAGAATCCATTAGAAAACTCGAATGGCAATGGGCTGGCTGTGTTGCAAGTATGTCAAACAACTGCTGGACATCACGACTCACAACATGGATCCCCAGAGATCACACGCAGAACTGTAGCCGGCAGAACATAAGATGGTGAGACGAATTAGACTTGTTCATAAGCTATTGGCTCCGTGACGCTCATGACGGAGAGGTCAGGTGGATCTTGGAGAAAGTCTCTATCCAACGACGGACGTTGAGAGACTGATGATGATGACCACCATCATCATGGCGCCTCAGGCTACTGTACCTTCTTCTAGGAAAGAACACATTTGGGTCGTCTGATTCAAAATCATGCATAATTTTGAACATTTCGATTGAATCACCTTGGAATCTCCTATTTTCTAAATTTTGAACGTGTGATTTCCGGATGCTGCCATTCTTTTTGTGGCACCGGAAAACTCGAGGGAACATCAGCGTTTGAAGGGGGCCAGAGACAAAGACTACAATTCGATAATTCCTACGCATGAAAAGTTGATTTTACACAAGAGATGTTTGAAGATATTTATCATTTTTCTGAATTCTATCAACTCATATAAATAATTTCATCAGAACTAAATCAGCATAAATTCATTGTGAAAGAAAAACTTGACGGATGGGGGAAATTTGTCTCGTCACATCAGGCTCATCATTCACTTTAATTATTTTTACATTAGTTGATGAAATCCTTTCACGTTGTGGACAGTACAGTATGAAATATTGAAAGTATCACCAGAGAGCTTTTTTCATACGTGCTCCAATGATTCCAAATTACGCCACAACCGAGATAGACTATGATGCACACAAAATATGAATTAGAATAGTTTATTATTGAAGGATTTATATAACAATATATCAAAAACACACGAACGAAACACGTCAGTAAAGATCTAAGGGTGACATGGAAGGATGTAGACAATAAACTTGAATCATACTGCGTGAATGTTAATCTGAGTGAATCTAAGAACATATTGCACTGTATGGAAATAAAAGGCGATGGACTAAGGTAGCCATCTTTATTGCACCCAATGCCTTCGAAAGCTGGATCAAATTTTGTTGAAGAGCCTCTAAACAAAGATCATGCATTTTGATACGTCTTTGGTCTGATAAGATGAAGCTTGACTTTTCAGTCAATCAAGCAAGCAATGCGTATGCTGGCAAAAAGAACGAGAGTTATTCACCGAAAAACGCCATTCCGTCAATGAAGCATGGAGGCGGTTCAAGGTAACTACAAGCTTGCATTAGTGACAACGGGGTCGATAAACTTGTGCGTATCGAAGGAACCTCGTATCGAAGGAACCCCGAGAAAAAGAAAACCATGTGGATATTCGAAAGGATAATTGGAGAAAGTTCGATTCGAAATATCCGCATTAGAACGTGAACATTCCGACGAGACAATGATCCCAAACATGAGTCGAAGCTGATGTACCCAATGGATGGAAGAGCAGACGATCAATATTTTCTTCTGGTCTTTGAAATCACCTGGGCTAAATCCTATTGAAAATGAATGTTAGGGAAATGAATCTCAAGAACATATCAGAGTGAGAGAAGTTCAGCGAAGAAAAACTGGAATAGAATTGTCCTTTGAAACGTGTTACGGGTATTTTGGTAGCTACACTTGATGTTTAGTAAAGATGATTGAATAAAACAGATTCACAATCAAAGTAGGCCCAAAACGTTTGGGAAACACTGGTTTAAACCAATGATTGAAGATAAATTTGAAGTTATTTCTTTATTTCCATTCACATATTTCGAAACATGAATTTAATTATTATAATTATTTGTCCTAATCCATGACTCGTCTTTGCTGACAACTATCATGTGTGCAGCAACAAGCTTAGTTGGTGACTGATAATGATTCTATAAATGTGATTAGGACGGCTCTTGTCATGTATATGATTATCAGCCTGTCGTCAGTCTTTACCTCATCATTGGTGTTCTTATAACAACTTCCTCGGTCGGATACCCAACAACCATCTAAGTGAATGGTATGAAGTGAAAATGAAGTTGAAGCTTCCCGAGCCATGTCCTCAGCGCTCGTCTTTCATGGTCGCTGTCGTAACCTATTGGGCTACATAAGATTGTTCGGGGCACAAATCTGCACTCTGATTATTACCTTCCTTTCCGCAATCAAATCTAATAGATTTGATCGATGATTATCGATTTAATTTTTTCCAATCCTCTCTTTTCATTGTTACTAGATCGGGTTTAAAATGTCGATTCTCTGAAGAAAACAGGAAAACGCACCAAAGATAGAAAGAAAGATAGACTCAGAGAAAAGAAACCTACACAGTCTATGGGCGTGGCCCCAACCCAAACTTCATCCAGTAGTTTCGCAAAAAAATAAAGAATAAAAAAAATGTTACGCTACCAACTGTCCAACAATAATACGCCAAGAGAGATTTATTTGGGGAAGGAGATGGAAAGAAAGATAATGGCAAAAGGGCGGGAAATTGGGAAAATGATTATTTAGACGAAGAGGTTGGTTAGTGATTTTTGCCCTCCGCCGGGGCTGGGTAGATGTCACGTGGTGCTTGGCTAAACTTGACATTTATCTTGAGAGTTTTCGAATAAATAAACCGAACCGGAAATGAGTACTTCCCAAATTCTTTTCATGCTGGAGGGAAATGACTTTCAATTCCTCTTTAACTAAAAAGAATGAATTATCAGAAACCATCGCAGTAAAAATCAACTAAGGGTTATTCAGTTTTTGAGTGGGTCTGTCTAACTGGTGATGAATGTGTCATGAGGACAAGCTGCTCCAATGGAGCCAGAAGAAGCTAAAAGTTCCAAACATTAACTCCTTATCAGCTCGATAGAAATTGTTTTTGTTTTAGAACAATCCTTTCAGATAGGTCTTCAGAGAGGGTAGATCAATTTACAATGTAAGTTTATGCTAAATTGGGTGGGTGGTTTGTGTCTGGCGGTTTTTACGCTCGATTTTTCTTCTATGATTCGGACCTCTTTTTAGTGGTACCATCTAACAAAGGGGAGAGAAGTAATCTGCAATCACCTCTTTTCCCTATGTTTCAATTGATTGCCCCGGCATGCAGTCAAAAGCTATTGGTCTCAGGATGGTCTCTATGAAGTGACTTACCCAACCTTTTTTTTTTAACCCTTTTCATGGTAGGGTAAGGCTAAACTTCGAACGTAATTCATTAATAATTTTTGACTAATATTTATTTTCATCTCGATTGCCTTTAGTTCTGTTTTTAAAAAAAAATAAAGGCAGGACTCTACTCAAGTCATCTGTCTATGGTAGTGAATGATCTGTATGGATAGAAAATAGAGAATAAGCTACTGGTGACAATGAAAAAGAAAGGGGGGAAGAAAAAAAGAAAGAAAGAAAGAAATGGAGAAAGAACGAAAAGAAAAAGAATGAAAAGAGGAAAGGAGAAAAGAGGAATAGGAAAATAAAGAAAAACAAGCTTGGCTGTGCAAGAGTCAAACTCTGTTGTTTCATTATAATCTGAAAGGTAAATAAAACGAAATTCATTTCTCCATACAATATTCCAAGATTACGCACCCCATTTCAACTTCTTTAGAATGGGAGTGAATAAAATATCCCAGTCTTGGTAGGAAACATTCGGTTCGATGGAAGATCGGGTACTGGAAACCCATTAGAAGGATTCGTTGTTTACCTTGGAACAGAGGTGGATATCAACGGCACAGACCTCCACCGTTATAACGCGGTTATCATAGTGCTGTTCACGTTATTAAGCAATTGGATGGTAGACCCCGAATATGAAACTATCATTATCTTCAAAATAGCTAGAATTTAGCGACTCACAAGTTTTTTTTTTATCGCGACCCGGTTTGAAGGCGGTTGGCAACACCATCACCAGCGTTATGACGGGGCACAACCTGAATTAGTTTTGATCACTATTTACGTATTATTTAAAGTCGACTCTAGGTGTCACTCTACGGCACATAGCAAAGAGTGCTCATCGAAAAAGGAGCTCCCGTTGAGATAAGAACTCAAAATTTAATTTCCACGACGCAACATATATCCTGTTAACTCTGCTAAATGCTTCTCGTTATATCCTGATTATGTGTTGGGTGTGTTGAACATAGAAACCAACGAGTGAGACGCAGGGGGACCCTCTATCTGAACTTTACATCTGGATAGAAGGAGCAACATAAAAACATGAAACTCAAAGATAAATATTCTCTTTTATATATATATATATATATATATATATATATATATATATATATATATATATATATATATATATTGAGTATACATGTATATATATGTATGTATATATATATATATATATATGTATACACATACATATATCATACGCATAAATACACGTATATGAATATTTATATATATATATATATATATATATGTATATATGTATACACATACATATATCATACGCATAAATACACGTATATATATATATATACGTATGCATATATACACATACATATTTCATACGCATAAATACACGTATATATATATATATATATATATATATGTATACGTGTATACACATACATATATCATACGCATAAATACACGTATATAAATATATATATATATATATATATATAGAGAGAGAGAGAGAGAGGGGGGCATTTTTTCATACGTATGCATACGTATATTTATATACACATACATACACACATACGTATGTATATATGTACTTAGCAAGATACCCGCTGTTGCCCGGGGAAAGTAACTTCAAATGTGACAACTCAGTGGGAAGTATGTTCTTCAAAATATTTCATCGTTCAGCAAGTTGAAAAGAAGATAATTCATACCGAGAGCCTAGAGTTGTGACTAAGTTTAACATTTAAGTACTAAATCTGGAATCCCGTACAAGATTCGTTTTTCTGTATTTTTGTTTTCATCCAGATAAAATGGGTGGTTTCAATCAATAAGACCTGATCTATCTATGTTGCTACTGATGTGAAACGAATTATTTTGGAGATTTTCTTCACTTTCAATTATATACAGAAAAATGGCTCCCTTAAAAGAATAAAAAAAGACATTGCTGGATAGCCAGAAAATCGGTTTCCAGTTCAGCATTATATTTACATTGTAAATTGCTACCCGAACCAAAACTTCTTTTCTGAACAACTGACGCTTATCCAGAAGTAACAGAAATGTTGTTGATTGGAAGCTCGAAAAATTCTTCAGGAAATGAAGTTTTAATACTTTTTTGCTTTTACTGGTAACAGAAATCGCAGCCTAAAATAAACTCGAAAAAAAAAAAATGAATGTAAACAGTATAATGAATAATTATGGTTTACAGCAGGCCGCCTCTAACTTTTTAAAAATTTGTGACAGATGAAATAAATGTTTATATGACCCCTCACTCAGTGTTATAAGTCTTTGATCAAAATTTTATTGGCACTGAACAGATGGAATAAATATTTTCGCGACCCGTCATTCAGTGTTATTAGTCTTCAGTCACAATTTTAATGGCACTGAACATAGAAATAAAATCATCCAAAGCTCGAAAAAAAAAAAAAAATGGAAGATGATGATTACGATGTTTACTGTTTATTATGGAATATACTAAAATGATAAAAAAAAACAAAAAAACCTCCAGTTACATAAATATTTCTGCTATTTCTGCAAATCCCAATAACCTTTATACGACCCTAAACGTTTTATTAGCTATTTGTTTTGACAGCGGGTACGCTTTTCCGATATCGTAGGAGTGAAAATACAGTTATAAAAGAAATGCTACTAGCACTGATAAGAACGTATCTCCGAATTTTATCTCATTCGCATTGTCAAGTTTAGTGGTTAGAGTGCCCAATAATCAGCAGGCAGATCGTATGTTCTAATTCTGGTACAGTCATTTTTCAAATTTCTGTTCGAATCAACTGAGCACACACGCACGATTACAGACAACTGAATGTACGCGGACACACACACATACTCACACACACACACACACACACACACACACACACACAAACATATATATGTACTTACTCATATTCATTTTCCCCATGATTTAATAGATCGCCAAGGTACCATTGTGGGTCTTTCATGTCATATTTGGGGCAGGGGGTTTATTCGATTGTGCCCATCTCTTCCAAAAGTAACATAAGCTAAATGGTATCCAACATTTCAAACTGCATATTTTTCCACTTCCAGTTATTCAGTCACTTTGTATTGAAATCACTCATGAAATTGATAAGGTGCTAATATTTTTACACTATCAACAACTTTAAAATAGTAAAATATTTAGTCAATGAGAAACGAGAAAATCGCCCAATTTCCATAGAGACACAGATGGATATTTTGCCTTGACTTTGAGTTGAAACAGCCTTTTGTCCACACTTTCCGATACGCTTGTGTAGGCAAATTTTCATCATTTCCCGGTTTTTTTTTCTCAATAATGATTGCATTTCTCTTCGAGATTCCCACAACTTGATAATTCCATCGCAATTTAAGGGGTGTCTCTCATTTATACATTTTCCCTCAGGCTCAAATCTTTACCAGATCCTATGATGACAGTGTGGTAATCACATCTACAAGAGTTATATTTGATTTGAGACCTGTTACTATAACCGAGGTTAAAGGGTCTCACAGAAAGAATCAGAGAGACTTGAAAGGGCATGCTAGTCAACCTGAAATCAGCCACAATCCCAATTTAGGTTGAGGTCATGGTTGCTTGAGGTCAACCTGAGCTCACATTAAGTAAACAATGGTTTAAAACCTCCTTGTAAAGAATGCTACAATGAATGCAGAATCCAAAATGCAGTAGAACATACATCAATGTTCACAAATGTATAATTCAAATAGGGTTTTAAAATGAAATTGAAAGAAAAAAGGAGGGCAATAGTTTTTACCGTATTGTAGGCCACTAAGAAACGAAATACGCGATATAACTTTACAGAACCCGGTACTTTTATATTTTGGTTGAGAATATGAAAAGTCTAGGGAGACTCAGATACAGAAAGACGAGAATTTGAAAGCTGTAGGCTTTAGCGCTGTCCATGTGTAAATAATTCGAAGTTGATATCATAAACACTCGTCGTTTATCAGCACAGAGGAGACCATAAGAATGTTGCCCCCCTTTGATCCTCAAGAATTCAAGTAGCGGCCGTGCACAAACACCCGATTAGGACATCTTAACTACTGTCTATGCAAACAACCGATAGAAACAGTCGAACAATTGGGGTTTAGACCCTTGGAGATCCAAAGGTCAATATACAAGCCGTTCATCAAAGAAGCTCACAAGAATCCCTTGTTTCTAGTCCTGATAACACTTGTTCGGAAAATACCAAATACTACAAGATGTCTTTACCACACACACACACACATATATATATATATACTACTTATTACCCGTGAAAATTCCAAACGCCACAAGTCTTCACTATCCTCGAACTAACTCTTCATCTTCTGAAGTTGTTATCTTGCACTTATTTTGCGTACAACGCTTATATTCATCTGGAATAGAAGTGCCGTATTTGTGGAGTGTATCTGCGTATTTAGGCCTTTGCAAATCTAGACCAAAAATAAGTGACAGGGGAATTACTGACGTCAGAGGCTCATGAGCAGTGGTTCTTTTTGAGCTGAAATTTAAATTCTACAATTTCAATGCAACGCACGATATGCGATTGAATAATCATGAAGAAACGATAGAGTAAATTCAATACACCGAATAAACCATTTCTTGTACAATACTGACTTGAATTTCATGAACGTTTGAAAAGAAAATCAATGATCATCCTTGAGGTGAAATATTTTTTGCATATTCCTCTTCTTCAGCTACTCTCATACCTTATGGTCCTGCGCAGTCAATTAATTTTAAAGGGGACATTGCTTTAGAGCCATGAACCTTTCAGTTTCAAAATTTTCTGAGAAAATGGATCAACTGGGAGCCTTTGTTTAATCTGGGAACAATAAAAGGTGAAGCTCTTTTCGTCCGTTGGAATAGGATCCAAAGTTAGAGCGGATGAAGAAAGAACTTCACCTGTAATTGGAACAACCAAGATGTGGCATCAAGCTCATCAAGCTACCATCTCGCCTCACTCTCTCAGCGGTTAGAGTTTAGCCTAACCCTAATTGCAATCTTTGGGAAAAGACTCTCACCCCATCCACGGAACTTATCCCCATTAAATTGACAGGCGTGAACGAAAAGAACTCCGGGCATGTTTTCAGCGAGGTGGTTTTTGGAAATACAAAAAATCGTGAATAAATAGATAAATGACGAAGTAATGTTGTGGCGTTTGTGTTTGCGCTCACACAGATGATGATCTGATTAATATCAATCTATAATTCGTTTATTTTGAGGGACCCCCACCCATTCAGATATTCGAATTAAATGTAATCCAAGAGTTCATTATAGTGATTATTTTTTTTAAAAATGAAGTATGATTCAATAAATACACAAATCTACTATTTCTTGTTGTGCCCAAAGGCCCCAAAGGTACTATATAAACCTTCCAAGGGGAAATAGCCGGATGAAAATTCGCCCGTCGGTCTGGTTTTCAGCTTGTTTATTCTTCTAAGTTTCAATTAAGATTTCGTTTCATTCTCCTTTCTAAATGAACGCTCTCCTACACATTCGACTAGATTTCTTGATTCCGTTTCCTGTTCCGACGCTCTCTACTTATTATCACGTGACTTCTATAGTCGAGCGGGTGGGGAAGAGATCTTTTTCTCCTTCCGAATGGTTGCGTTTCCATTTGCAAGGTTTCAGTTCTCATTATGGACTCGGTGGTTCAGCATCTCGTGCTCATCTTGCCGGGGAAAGATACAATCCGAAAAGTCCGGCCCACCCACACGCAAGAGCATTGACTGACGGTGAGATTCTAGGGAAAACGTGGCGAAATAATACTATTTCGCGAAAGAGTAACGTCCGTAAGCCCCAAAATCTCATGGATTATTCTAGATAGCTCTCGGAGAGATAGAAATATATATATATATATATATATATATATATATATATATATATATATATATGTATATGTAGAGAGAGAGAGAGAGAGAGAGAGAGAGAGTTGAAATGCCAGGGGTTCGTACAAGATGGTCGAGGGTTCAGCAAGCGGTACCATTACGACTGTTCCGATCCAGATTGAAACATTTGAGTTATCATTCGTTCGTATCTTGTCGCTTTGATATCACAGCCAGACCAGTTTAAGAGTTCAAGGATTGGTTCAAAGAGTTCAGAGGTTGTAGCAACCTATGGTACCACTATTTAGCTTGGTGTAGAGATTGGTCTCCTTTTAGAAAATGGACAGACACCGCTACGAGAAGTCTCTTCACATGATTACATTTGGGGTTGTCCTTGTTCTTAATATCATTTGTATTTCTATTCATTACCATGGGAAAGCATAGAGCTTAATAATTGAATGTTGCACATTTCAAAAAAGCACAATTACAGAATAGTTGATTATGTAGTATTTGAAATCGATTCACGTTGGGTTCCTGACTTGGATGTTTGCACCTCAATGTTTATCCAGAGCAGGGATATTCAATCTTTTTTTCGCTTGTTGGGCTCCCTTGTGGTGATTGGATGCCAATTTTGAAGTCCTCACGGCAGCTCCTGCAGCAAATCTGATGCCAAACGTAGCGTGCTGCTTCCCTTCGGACTACATCAGCGGGGGATTCTATCGACAGGGTATCCCAGTTCTTACTTGCACCCAAGAGAGGTCACTTTAGAGATGTTACGTAGTCTAAAGTGACAGAAAAAGACTTTTTACTATGTCTCTCACCCATATTCTTCTTCTTCTTCATCATCTTTTCCTCTTTGGTCTTTCAGCAAGCATTCTTCTTTTTCTTCTTCTTCTTCAAACTCCTCTCTACCATGGTCTTTCTTCTTCTTCTTCTTCTTCTTCTTCTTCTTCTTCTTCTTCTTGTCCTACTTCTTCTTCTGCTTCTCATTCAACCTCCTTTCTATCCTAGTCTTTTAGTCCTTCTTCTTCTTCTTCTTCTTCTTCTTCTTCTTCTTCTTCTTCTTCTTCTTCAAACTCCTCTCTACCATGGTCTTTCTTCTTCTTCTTTTTCTTCTTCTTCTTCTTCTTCTTCTTCTTCAAACTCCTCTCTACCATGGTCTTTCTTCTTCTTCTTCTTCTTCTTCTTCTTCTTCTTCTTCTTCTTCAAACTCCTCTCTACCATGGTCTTTCTTCTTCTTCTTCTTCTTCTTCTTCTTCTTCTTCTTCTTCTTCTTCTTCTTCAACCTCCTTTCTATCCTAGTCTTTTAGTCCTTCTTCTTCTTCTTCAAACTCCTCTCTACCATGGTCTTTCTTCTTCTTCTTCTTCTTCTTCTTCTTCTTCTTCTTCAACCTCCTTTCTATCCTAGTCTTTTAGTCCTTCTTCTTCTTCTTCTTCTTCTTCTTCTTCTTCTTCTTCTTCATCTTCTCCTTATTGTTCTGCTTCTTCTTCTTCTTCTGCTTCTTCTTCCACCTCCTTTCTATCCTAGTCTTTTAGTCCTTCTCCTTCTTCTTGCTCTATACTTTTTCACTCGCTGTCCATCTGTACACCTGGCTACCTCTCTTTCTCCCATCTGTATTCTCTTTCCCATTACAGTTCTGTTTATTTATGGGATTAACGGATGATCTTAATCCCTTCAAATCCCGCTGAGCCTTGATGCAGAAAATCTGAGTCGACTCTGGCATCTTGGTCACAGTCGTCATATGCTAGTGAGGCTCAGAACGACCACCCGTGGGGTTGTTGTCAACGAAACAAGGCCCTCGGGCCACCTGGACATAAGGAGAGATTAAAATGTGGATGGATAATCAGGTTTAAGAATATTCATTCTTCGTGCTTGCCATGGAATTTATAGATCTGCAGATATTGCAGAAAACGAAGTAAACAGTAATATGTAAACAAGTATTACGTTCGAAGAAAATGCTTATACTCCGTGGCCACCTGAGAGTCTCAAAGTGCGGGGACCTCAAGAAACGGTCGGGGGCCTAAATAAAATTCTGATTAAGGTTCCACAATAGCTTGGGTGGACCCTGTGTATTATATAGATACAGCGTGCCAGGTGTTTATCACCTCTCCCAAGACATAACTCTTTTCACCTTTTTTTTATCCCTCTGTCTGTCTGTCTGTCTGGCCAAGAGTCACGCGCACAGGCGGCACCAATAGAGCTAGAGGGCTGAACATCTCAAAATTCGATCCTTATTAGTTTTTTTGTTGTTTTTTATCTCCTTCCCCGAAATAGGTTTTCAATGGTGGTCAATTTACAATGTAAGTTTATGCTGAATCGATCCCAATTTTTTAATTGATCACCACCCAACACGTCATGCTGCCAGAAGCCGTTGGTCTAGTGACGGTTTCTTTTGCAGGACTAACTACACCCGTCGTCCAAACGTTAAGTATCTAGGCCATTATCAAGACCAGAAAATTCAAGGGCACAAATCTATGAATGCTAACCATTCTTATAAATCTTGAATAGAAGACATAATGTTTGCATGTTATGGTGACTTAACACACGAGGCAACGTACGAACTGAATTCTTTACCGGGTGGAATGTTTTGATCTGTGGCTTTAGAACTGAGAAAATCCTATTGTTAAACTGAAAAAGGCCTTCTTCAGCTTGTTTTTCTTTCATGATGAAGGCTTCGAAAATCATCAGTTAACGCTGTTTAGTCTATGCTATTGGTTTCGGAACTGGGGTCTGTAGACCTTTAGGGGTTCGACAAACAATGCTCTGGAGTCCGTAGCAATGTCCTATCTGACATGGCGTGTCTGATAACTGAGAAACAATATCATCCATCGTGCGGCCATCTAAAAAGATGATTGCACCCAGACCTGTACCATAGATTAGAATTCTGATAAATGTATTCCATTAGGAACAGATATGATTTTTTGAGGTAAAAAATTGCTCATTGTTGTAGTTCGATGTTCATTGTCTAAGAACTTGAAGCTAAAAAATAGGAATCAGAATATTTCCTTCATAATCACTGGCATATGCGTATGCTAACGAGTATTTATATATAGCCTCTATGAATAGAATATATTTGTTTTTCTTTCTATTGTCGGACTTCTTGTATTGTTAAGGTTTGACATGATTTTTGTTTGTCACAGCAATGACAATGGCTACACCAAAAACCCGAGACAGAATGCACGAACTGATGATCAATTCACTCTCTCAACTTGACTTACCTAAGTTCGCAAATTGCATTAACAGGAACTGCCAAGTTGTAATTTTGGAAGAATACTGTATGGAGAAACGAATCCTGATTTTTTTTTTACCTTTTAGATTTTAATAAATCGAGGGAGTTTGACCCTAGCTCAGCTAAGCTTGTCTCTCTTTCTTTCTTTTTCTTTCTTTATGGTCGATTTACTTTCTTTCCGTTAGCGATGTTGTTTTTTTTTTCATTTTCAGTTTATTTTCTCTTTTGATTTGTTCCTGTCTGTCTTTTTTCATTTCTTCTTTATCTCTTTTTCCTTTCTTTCTGTCCTTATTTTTTTCTTTCTGTCTTTTTTTTTTCTTTCTTTCTTTTTCTGTCAGTCACGTGCGAGTGAGTGACACGTTTTGACACCAAGCCTGGCCTCGGGTGGTGAATATTTTGGCGTCTATTTCCACCAGGTATTGAATGGACACACGGTTTACACAACGGAAATAATATTTACAATATAGGCACACACAACAGATAAATAGATAGATAGATAAATAGATGATAGAGAGAGAGAGACACACACACACATACATGCACAGGCAGACAGAGTCACAAAATGAGTTAAAGCACGCACACAGTGTAAAGGATTTTCACATGATTCAATACGTATCTTTGGAGACATTGACTTGATCATTGTGTGACCCCTAATCACACAGGAGTAGTTCCAAATCTTAGAATGCTATAGTTTGTTCCTTTCATTTTATAGTCCAAGTGCAATTCGAGAAATTTTTGCCTCTGTATGTCACTTTTACGTGAACCCGATAACTCAACAACTGGTCATTGTAGAGAGGTGAAATTTACAAGATCTTTTAGTCGGTACATCGGGTAGAGCCGAGTCGAATTTCAAGGTTTTAATAGAAGATTATAGATCTTTCATTACATTTTCTATGAATTATCTCCCATGACTTCTACTTTTTAAATTTATCAAATATCTAAATTGGCTACACTGAAAAGGTGTAACGGAATTTTTTTGAAGCAGTAGTTAAGAAGACGGACGGAAATTTATTTCACATGGCAAGTATGGTAGGCCAATTGACACACCATATAGTCAGGCCTGTTCCAAATATACACTTTCGGAACGAGTGCTGCCCAAATTTTTCTAACTTTGATCGCCTTATAAATTTGATTTATAAAAACAATCAATGAAAACTATATAACTGCCATTTTAGGCTGAATTTGTGCTGAAGTTATTTTTTTCGAAGTATCGTAATTTTACGGGGTATGAGTTATTTCCTCCTTGCGACCCTTTTAGAAGAAAAAAAAGAAGAAGAAAAAGAAGGAGGTACTAGCTAATGAGGGAAATATCTTCGAGTCAATTTTCTACCAACACATTTAACCGAAGAATTGACTAAGAGATCGCTAACCTTAGACTGATTTATCCATGTCTCACACCAATCACTGCATTTCTATTACCATTTTGAATTACTTCTCATTTCTAACTAAATTAGCTTTTTATAGATGGTCCAGTCAAAGGAAGATAGCCTTCCAGTAATTGGTTACACCAAATAGTCTATCCCATTAAAAATACTGCAGACATTTGTTATTTAGCAATAGAAGTTCAATCTCCCTCCTCATCCACAAACTTAACTGTCAGACAAACGGACTACAGACGAATGTTTTTCTCCATCCTTCGTTTTATCTAATCCTGAGATATATTAATCATACTGACAAGGGCCAAATCTATCTGTTTTGGTTTCCTAACCACCTGAAATAGTAATATCCATTTTTTTAAATTCAATATAAGTTTCTAACTTCTGTACTCCTGTCCACATATTCTTGAATTTTCGTCATTATTTCGTTTTGGTTAATCTTAACCTGATGAGTTTCATAAGGATCTGGATGTCAGGTCACAGTTCTATTAAATGGTCTAAAAACCGTATGAAGTTTGACCATTTTCATCACTGGATAATTCTCTGAATGAAATCGATTAATCTCAATGTGGCACGCACGATCCGAAAATAGTCTGATTGTATGGTTTCAGAAAAATACAATATGGTTCGTTACTTCCCCCACACCTGCCAGATGATACCTGATGAAGGCTGTAGAGTACAACGGCCGAAACGTTGTATGGAAAACAACCAAGATGAGGATAGTCCGAACAATAATAGAGATAATAATAACACCTCATCTCAAAAATTCAGAGAAATATGGAATACTGCTTGTTTTTAAATGGGCAAGCGTGCGGTATGGAATGGAAATCTCGTTCGTCAAACATTTTATAGACTATTTCCTCCTGCAAATGTCTTGTCTATTCTTTCATTCAACTCTATGATAAGATTTTCATGATGAATTTTCGTATGGAGAGTACTAAAGTCGTATGTTGAAATTGATTTTACCCTTCTACGAGTATCTGTTATATCAATTTTTCTTCAACACGCGTAGAATTATTTACTAACCAGAAGAGATTTAAATTCAAGTATTTGATTGCATATTGATTTAAAAACTTCAAGAAGTCTTCGCTAAGAAGTTAAATTCTACAAATGGTAGTTTATGTATATTTTCATCTATTTTAAGTCCTAATACCTCACATGATATTAAGTATGATATTTCCAAGTTTTTAAGTAGCTGCTTTCTGCGTGGATGATGGTGTTCTTATAATACCCACTTCAGACGATATCGTCTGAATATAATATCTTTTACATAGGAAATTTTGTTAGTTGCTTTAACAAATGGGACTATGACAAATATATTTTGAAGTCCCAAAAAATCTTCAAATACTTGAGGCGTTCGTTCTAAGAGCCGGAATTGTTTTGTAAGGATTTTTAAAGCATTCCACAAATCCAAGTACTTATTCTTTCCATAGTTCTGACGCTTATTCTGTTATACGATATTAATTGGGACGTAGACAGAATGAATGCCTCTTTGGATTCATCCGAACATTTACTCCCAATTCGAACGTTTTAGCTTTCTATGATTCAGACCGTTTGGGACCTTTTTCTTGATTCGGGGTTCTCTACCTGGCCAAGCGCTCACATTTGGGAATATTGATTTCGCTTTATTAAACTAATTTCTTTGACAGAATATATCCTATTACTTCTATAAGATTTCTATTCTTTTGCTGGGATTAACACGTCGTATGTTTTACACAAGAAACACAAGGTTCTCAACCGAGTGAACCTCAATTTACCATTCCGGAAGAGTGACAATGGCATTACCCTGTTAGAATCTACCTGATCCCCTAGGGGGTAAGCCTTACAGAGAACTCACTTTAATTCATATGTTATATTTTATTAGCTCATTTACCAAATTATTTGAATATAGAGCAGTATGTAATTACAACAGATACGTAATAAAACATCAAACACACCCTCGTACACACATGTGCACACGCACACACACACATATGTATATATATATATATATATATATATATATATATATATACAAATCAATAAGCCCTGTTTTATTGATTAATTTACAGAATTATATTTTATAGAGAACATTGTGTAATTGCAACAGATACGTAAAAAACATACCTCCATATATATATATATATATATATATATATATATATAGTGGAATGTGGATTCACTACACAAGCTAGCTCATGTTTCTGCCCTCTTATTATGTTATACTGCTAGCCTGATTTGTACCACATACACTGTATGTATGTATGTATATATATATATATATATATATATATATATATATATATATATATATATATATATATATATATGTGTGTGTGTGTGTGTGTGCGTGTGAGAGATGAGATGTTAATAACAGACAAATGTAAACAACGGAAGAGTTTTGGAACTGGATTTCGCCCGGACCGAATTTTTTCGGTTTGCAAAACATGGTAGATGATTGGAAAATGGAGAAATGAGCCCCGGTTGTGATTCAGTATATATTATCTCTCAAGTCATGAAATTACTTTAACCCTAACCTTGTCGGAAATAGTGGCAGTGTAGATTTGCTATTTCTATTAATAGGATCGATGTATTTTATCTGTTTTATATACATATCGGTGTATTTTATTTTTGTCATTAATGCCTGTTTGGTTAATATCTATACATTCCCATACACACACACACATTTGCACACACACACACACACACACACACACACACATTCTTCTCTGCACGAATCTTTTTTTTCTTTCTTTCATGTTTGACTTGCGTATTTATCTTCATGAATTGAAAAGAATACTATTCTGAAATATTTTCTCCAATTCTACAATGTCAGTATCAATCAACGATAATTGTAACAAGTCTTCTTAGTCACTTAATAAAACTTCTATCATACAAACCTTCCCCTTAAAAACCTATTGTCCGGGGAAAATTTCTGGGCATATTAAAGTGTAAATGTTGATATTCCAGCCCTCTAGCTCCATTGTTGCTGTCTTTGTGCGTGAATGATACATAACCGGCCTGACAGACAAACTTGAGAACTGAAGAAGAAACCTATGTTAACAGTTCAGGTCACAGTTTTTGTTGACGGTTAGTAAAATAAAAGTACACTGATCCGACAGGTGTCACAATGGAATAAAAAAAAACGATCTTTTTGAATGACGCTAGTTGAAACTAAATTCTCCTACTACTATCTAACGACAAAAACAGAACGAACTTTCCTTTAGGTTATCCAACAACAATACCATGCACGACTCAATTTGTAAAGGAAGCGGAAAATGAACTTATTTACTCTTGAAACTAAATATTCTCCTTTTTTTGTCTTTTCAGGATCCTTTCTGTGAGCACTGCAGTCAAATTTCTGGGGCTGATCCGCACCACCCACCAGTACTACCCCAGGGCCACCACAGTCCCGTACTCGTTTCTGGCGACTGGGTGAGCATCATTTGCGAAACTCGACCCCGAGGCATGTTTCTCACTCGACACATCACCTTCAAACCAGGGGGTAATGAATGGGGTGGCACCTATCGGTACTATCGCGACCCTTATTGCCGGGAGCCAAGTTTCACATTGGTGGCCGAGGGGAGATATGTCAAGATGAAATCGACGCCGGCTATTGGTGGAGCAGTCAATTATAAGTTCAGCGTGCTGCGCCTCAAGATCACCCCAGAACACAGGAGCATCAGCGAAAATCTGAATATGTATAATGGTTCCGTGTGCGGCGTTCCCGGTTCTTGGAGAATAGGGATAGAACAGGATGTCACACCGACTCACGGGTGTATGCCTCTCAATATAAAACTACCGAACGTCGTGCCGGAAACTCTGAAGACGGTGATCGAACCTGACAAGAAGCTGCTCTACATCGGTCAGCGTGTTGTCTACAGCGGTCCAAAGAGTCGTTACTACCCAACATCCTTCCAGCATCCGCTGAAGAACTGTAAGGGTGGCGCTGTACATTCTTCGTCGTTATCAAAGTCGTCGTCATCGTCGTCGTCGTCTTCCGGGTCCTCCTCCTCCTCTTTCTCCTCTTTCTTGTCATCGTCTTCGTCGTTGTCGTCGTCGTCATCGTCTTCGTCTCGTTCTTCAATGCCGTTCGTCTCGAAGTCTCTGTCATCGGCGCTGTCCTTACCATCGATGGATGCAGGCAGTGTGTGGCAACGCCGGCGAGTCCCGAAGATGGGCGAAGCAAAACCAATGATCCAGTTGCTCAACTTCGAAGCTGCACACTCTTCCGCAGTTGGGACCAAGACCCTTCCCCCAACAGGGCATCGTTTTCTTTCTCTCATAGCTTCGGCTGCTACAACGGCCATCACAATCATTATTACATCGTCAGATCAAATCACTCTCCCTAACGCCGCTGGACGTTCCCTTTTTAATATTCTATTTATCTTTGTTTTATCTACTGGATGTCATTTTGGACTTTGTGTAAATAATAAATAAATAAGTGTATGTATGTATGTATAAATCAAAGACAATAATAATTACAAATATAGTGATGTTACAATAAGAAACGATATATTAGAATCCGAACAAAGAAAAAAAAATTCAAAGTATGAACTCCTTCACCGAAACAAAGAAGAAAAATTGAATGAACAATAAAACATACTATGCCATAACTCGACAAGTGCTATGATACATAGAAATCAGTCACAAATACTGGTATACACGCACGCACACGCACACACATACACTCTGTATATATAAATTTATATATGTATGTATATACGCATATATTTATGGGATCTTGCCGTAGAGCGAGAGTTGATGAGCTGAGCTAGTCTCCCAGACCAATCGCTAGTGTAACAAGTTCGATCCTCAATGAATATCTCTCTATTGTGTCAATCTAAGCTCTGCTTAGTGAATAGCCATATCTATCTATCCGAGGTGGTAATGTATGAATGAAAATACTGGTACATACAAACACGCGCATCATATATATAGATATAGTTGGATAAGAATTCCGTACTCTTGCACAGTTATTAGTTTTGAAAGCCCCCTGTCCCTAATCTAATTGACAACTCCCAATGGAGTATGAGGTCTTATTTTCCATTGCCTGCGTCAGTTAGGTGAACCTTGCAAGTCTCAAGTCTGACCAAGACCGGGACTCTATTCCCACAGGTTTTCATTAACCCCAACCCCTGGCAGGATGCGAGTCCATCGAAGGGATACCTCCACCCTAGTAACACTGCTTAGAGTGTACTCTATTAGCTGCTGAGTGCACAGGGCAAAATGTCCCAACGAAGAATTTTCCACCTTCTTCGCCGATCCAGGGAATCCAACCTAGAACCATCTGCATGTAAAGCAGACATGCTATATTTTACACTATCCTAGTTTACGAGGAGTATTTTGATCTGAAATTTTCACTGTATAGAGAAACAGTAGGCCAAGTGCATTAGAAAGGAATGAATTAATTAGTAATGAACATTTCTAATGTAAAATAAAGGCTACGGAATTATTGATGTCCCTACGTGTGAATACATATATATGCATATACACATACATATATATATATAATTAACAGCGTGACATTTTTCTGTTTATTTCTCTGACAGTAACAGTGGACTTATCAACTTGAAAATAACAATTAAGCTGATGGAAATACCTTGTACCCACCATTTAAAACAATGGGTTCTTCCACTTGAACGGGTTCAGTCACTTTTTTTTAATAAAACATCAAATGCCAAGTGATAAGTCGTAAATGTTTGCTCACACTATGAACAGCTTTGAACTGCTAAATCTTTGAGTGAATGTGAAGAAACCGCTCGAACTCCCCAGAAACACGGGTAGATATTTTCACCAAATGCATAAATACTCCCAATATATATATATATATATATATATATATATATATATATATATATATATATATATTGCTTTTATCAACACAAAACATCACCACACATATACTAAAAGGTTCAAGTCGTTCCTGTTGTATCAGTCACGTATGTACATATGTGCGCGTGCACATACAAATATACACACATATACACACTCACGTACGTACACGAACTCTCACACACACACTCACTCACTGCTCGTTTCAAAAAACTATTCATACACGCAATAAAGGACACTGGTTCTTGCTTTAATTGAGATTCAAGAAGATTTTCAAGAATTGCATTTCTAGAAATGAATGTCGTTTTGTAACTACAAGTAATGGGGTGTAACATCCAGTAATATAAAGCATGATTTGATCAAAGAATTTGTCACCGACTTTGGTATACCTGCTCTGCCAATGCACACGGTGTCCCATAAGTGACGCCCGATTTAACCCAACATAATGCCGGTTTTAAGGGAAGCCACTATTTAGTGTAAGGTTTAGAACGTAAGTACGCCAAAAAAAAAATTGAATAATTGAAATTACCAGTAAAATTGAGCAATTGCTATCTACCGAAATTAAACGGTAGAATGGGAGAAATTCTGTCCTCAGGCTTTGACGGCGACGGCAGATCTCCAAAACACCCGAAGAAGACTGTAGCGTACAACGGCCAAAATGATGAGTTCAAAATATGAACTGAGTTGAAGTGAATAGTCCGAAAACATTTATACATCTTGT
>OY735207.1:17532494-17534994 GCA_963457665.1 Thysanoteuthis rhombus | reverse complement strand
ATTTTTACACCCTGAATCATTAATTATTCTATTCTTCTTATGACATATCGTCCGAAACGAAAAGTAAAACCACGATAATTATTAATTTAAATTCATGAATAGCATATTAAATTATGTTTCTTGATTAGTACAAATTCACTTGAATAGCACTATAGTGTTGTCATTTTGACTGATGTTCTTTTGGACGATTGTAACTAGCAGTAGTCCATTACTCCTCTGCTGTCCTTTTGACTGACGCATTTTGTCGTGATACCTTTTGACCGGTCATCGCTGCTGTGTTGGCGGGGGGGGGGTGATTAATATAAGAAAAAAGGGTGATCAATGAATAGATCGCTTCTCTAGCCCACTGTTGGTGGGGTTAACTGGGAAAAGACCAAGTTTTCAAAATAAACCACTGTGAACGCTGCTGTACGCAAACTAACGTACCGATTCAGCATTATCACACATTGTAAATCATTTTTGGCTGGGAGGATGGTTAATCAAACAACGAAAAAAGTTTTTTTTCTAGACTGTATTCGTGACACATGCGTACATACAAGATAGCCAGTCAGAATAAGTCAAAAACTGAAGAAACCCAAGTTCACGATTTTGATTGATGGTTTCTGATAGAGTAAACTCTCATTGACAGGCTTCTAATTCCAGCAGCACTATTCGATGACATATGCGTTTTAACGGCATGTTTGTTTTTATATTCTGACAAAAGTATTATCTATAGCAGTGATTCTCAACCTTTTCCATTTCACGGTACAATGGACCAGGCACTAGAATGGTTTAGGTTCACCATCAGGTTTGAGGGTAGATTTCATCGTTTAAAAGAAAATTGATAATAACTCGCCATCACAGTCAATAATTGATCAACCCTTGCGTCAAATTTTAAAGTCGTGTAAAAAAAAAAAATTTCATCGAAGAATAAATATGGTCAGAATAAATTCTATTTATGACATCACCGGAGTTTTCCACTGGAAAATATCTGAAATAGAGTAGAAAAAATAGAAATATTAAGATTCTGCAGAATCGAAGTTTTGTGCATATTTGGTCAAACTATACTCTGAAACTATACGTCCTTTAAGAAAATGCCATTCATAAAATATAAAAAAAATGATATGAGATTTGCAGTTTTATTTTATTGAATTCAGGAGAGAATTCAGTTCGGCAATTTTGGCCTTTAATGAACAAACATTCATTTATCGCATCATTAAAAAAAATTTAATGTACTCCATAAAAGTACCAGTCGACTAAACACGTGTTCTATTGTTATTCTGGTATCTATACTGGAAACAGTCCTACGTCCCTCCTCAAAATTGCCGCGGCACACCTAGAGTTACTTCGCGACGCACTAATGTGTCACGGTACATTGTTTGAAAATCGCTAGTCTATAGGTTGATTCATTTTATTTGCAGACCTGTAACCCGAATACGGGGCATTAGACCGTGAAAGAATAATAAAAAATAAAAAAATGAACACTGCTTTTCGGAGTCATATTATCAGTACGAATCGTAGAAAATCCACCCGTAATATCGGCACTCTTAAATCCCGCAATAACGGTAATGTTCAGTGAAAAATAAAAGAAATGAAAAAAATGAAAAAAATGAATAAATAGCAATCGGATCACGTGCCGAGTGAGAGGATATTAAAAGCATGAAAGATTCACAACGAGGCTTCACTCACTACTAGAAAGATATTTTTTCATTAACGTGCCAAAATGTTCGTTTTTCATGGGGAATATTCTGTTTGTTTGTTTTTTAATTTTTTTCTTATGCTTTCCTTTTTTGCTCCCTTTTTTTTTTCTCTCATTTGTCTTGAATATCGGGAGTGCGGGTCAGTAGTTGAGCGCTGCCTCAATATCAAGTTGCGTTTAAATCCTCTCACTCGTCAAACGAAGGCTCTTTACAGACAATCTAATGGCTTGAAAGACCAGTTAATCTGGTGTCAAGCGCTTTGTTTTTACATTGGTTCCTTGGTGGTATTTTTTGAAAAAAAAAGAGGATTTTTTTAACGTTTTAGTGGGTGGTTAATTACCTTACCATATCATTGTCGTTTTTTTTTTGTTGCTGTTTAGAGATGAGAATATTTTCCCGGACAATTTTTTTTTTCAAGAATGAACAGAAATCTTTGAAAACAGATCGTTATATATATATATATATATATATATATATATATATATATATATATATATATATATATATATATATATATATATATATATATATATATATATATATATATATTATATATATATATATATATATATATATTTATATATATATATATATATATTTATATATATATATATATATATTTATATATATATATTTATATATATATATATATATATATATTTATATATATATATATATATATTTATATATATATATTTATATATATATATATATATATATATTTATATATATATATATATATATATATATATTATATATATATATATATATATATATATATATATATATATATATATTTATATATATATATATATATATAT
>OY735207.1:17474994-17527494 GCA_963457665.1 Thysanoteuthis rhombus | reverse complement strand
AGATGGTAGCTAGAGCTAATTGTAAATGCCACAAAACTGAATGAAACAATTATAAATGAATATGTGCGCGTGTACTCACACACATACGCAATCAAATGTTGCACTTCAGCTGAAAAAAAATTTAGTTTGCAGATTTCGTAATCTTTTCAAAATACAGTCTTCTAAATCATCTTACGATGTTGTATCGTGCGATCCCAGTCTATGATCCATACTCAGATATTTTGTGTTATACACAGAATGTTGAATTTTAACACTGTTGTATAAATTTGGATTTTAATGTTGTACGTTGAATGTTATGGTAGGGATCATCAGCTGTTCGACATGTACCTGTTTCGGGGATATGAAACAGAACAGGCATTTAACCATGACATACCGTGGCTGTGCTAATCGATGCCAACCCTCCCCACCCAAAGTTAACTTTATTACTTAATTCAGAAATTTTAGATTCTTTTGTTTTATACTCTTACTCATCTATAGTTATTTAGATTATTATATTTAATTCTATTTTACTGTAATTTAATCAATGATTTAGATGTCCTGGATCCTGAGTTTATTTGATTTATGTGGACCATCTAAGTGCATTTTATTTTACCAAACACACACACACACACACACACACACACACACACAAGTGTGTGTGTGTATATATATATATATATATATATATATACATATACATATACATACATATATATATATATATATATATATATATATATATATATATATATATATATATATATATATATTAGATGTGCGTGGGTTATTTTGCTAATTCACTGTCATGAATTCTATTGTAAGAGTCTATTCAATTTATGTAGACCAACAATTTTCAAATAAATGCGTTCAGGAAATTACAAACAGAAATTCTTTTCAATCCGACACGATTTTATGTTTTCATTTATATTTTCTTATCTTTTGTTGTTTCGACTATTCAGTGCAGTGTTATATTATATGCAAAATACATTTGTCCAGTACATTACCGCTAAATCATTACGTTATGTGCAAAAATATGCGAAATATGGTTTGTGAGTAAGAAGTAACTAGGTAAATTAAATACACGAAAAGAAAAGACCGTGTTTTTTTTTCGTATTATTGTTCTCTTTTCCCACCATTTGTTAGATATATAACTTGTATTTGTATTTGATTTCTATTGTTATTCTCTAGGAAAATTGAATACAAAAACTGAAAAAAAAATTTCTGATAATATTATCCCTTTATCATCAATTGGGAAGAAAAAAACATATAAATGATCAAATCAAACATTGATATATATCTTCTTGCACAATACAACGAATACAAAAAACGATTATTTACACTTTAAACACTTGGAGAATTATTTGCCATAGAAAAACTATTCAGATGCACTGAAAGAACAAATGATGTCGCTGCTCAGTTTGAAGAGAATTATGAATACACAATATCAGTATTTCCCTCATTGGGTACCGGTGTGAGAAGGTTGATAGAGAATCCAACCTTAAAACAACCAATATAAAGCTGCCATGCGGAAAAGCACGGAGGCTATCGATCTTAGAAGTTTGTCCTCGTGCCTCGTTTCGATTCCCAGAAATGATCTCGAGTGACTTCCAGCATCAACATAACAATGCTGGTGACTTTCACCTCATGAAGATCTGCATCCTTGGTGCAATGACCGCAGAAATCAACCACAGATTGCGATCTTCGTCGTGAGAAGATGTACCTATATCCTGAATCTCGGCATCCATGGTGCTAAATAGGCGTCCCACATCTCAGAAAATTGGCTAGAAATGGCCTCTGGTGCCCGTAAAGACCTCAACCTCAAATGGCTTATGTGTAAAATCGACTGTCTACTTGCAGAATATTTTAGCGGAAAAGAGACACGAAGAAAATTACAAAAAACGCGTTAAAAAAAAAAAAAATTCGTTATTTTTCTCGTTTGTGGCGAGCTGTTTAATTACGAAGTCGAAATTGTATAAAGACTCTCCGAAGTAATGGAGTTCTGACATCGAAATCTTTCAATCATCATTGGTCGTTTTCAAGAATTGTAGAATGTGGTATTTTCGTTTAGATCTTCAAACTTGTTGCAGTTAGTTTCCCTCTTGGACTGTCAAACTACTTCCAATCTGGTGTAGATCTAATCAGTATTGAGTTAATATTATAGTTATTAAATCTGATCACATAACATCTCTGCTTGGTCTTAGTTGTCTGCGTCAATATTTGTCGTTTAACTGCTAAGAACTTGGAGTTTACCTGTCCGTTTTAGAGTGAAGGTGCCAACAAATAATTTACTGCCTTTTTTTTAAATGCTTGGGCGTTCCTGGATAAGTAATTATCTACATATATAATGAACTGTGTAATATCATCTGTTTTTGTGTCTGCAACAGTAGAATGATCCATTTAAAGGTAACAATTTTCCTACCAAGCGTTTCAAACAATGGACCCATCACAAATGAAACGTGTTCAATAGTTTATTTTCTAAGAAAAAAAAAACCCATAAGAATTTAAATACATCTCTGATTTTCACGAGGATTAATATTCAGTGAGAAAGGAGAGAAAGGCATAACAGTTAAGGTCGTTGGAAAAAAAAATGTTGATCAGTGTTTACATCGAGTTTGGGGCTAATGATGTTTGCTAATGGTTGATGGAGAAAACAGTTTGCCGGTGAGTATATAAGGTAAAACATTCAATCTAGGTTCCATAGTTCTGTTTTTGTAAGTCACGAGGCCGGCAATTTATCGAGATATCTGATGACTTGAGAGAGTGTAAAGGGAAGTAGGTTCATGCCTTACGGATTTAGGACTCTGCATCTGCAGATTATTTTCCCTGTGCTTGCAACCACTACTACTATCTCTCCTCACACACACACACACAATATATATATATATATATATATATATATATATATATAGATAGATAGATAGATAGATAGATAGATGTGCCTATCGTACAGCGACGGGGATATAGCAATTTTTACTGGCTATCGCTCGTGTTTTCGATCCCTAATCGGTGCTAGCTTGCCAGCTTTTTTGTCTTTCTCACACTCGCTCATACTCTCTCTCTCTACACATACAAACCACAAACACACACACACACACACACACACAAATATATATATATATATATATATATATATATATATATATTGATATGTGTCACCAATTTTGCTTTATTCTTTTGTCCGTCCTAGCTCAGTGAGTCACGCTGAATTGAATAATTTATAGAATTAACAAGAAAAACTGTGTTACACGAACCTGCACGTAAGTGATCGATGGTTCAGTATCATTAGCATTACGCCAAGGTAGTGTATGATGAACATGAGCATAAAATGTTATCCTAATCGGTCGGAAATCATCAGTCAGCACAGTACAACAACATGTGTTTCGTCTATTTTCTTAGAAAATCATTAAATTGAAGAAAAAATGTGACTAAATGAAGCAGTTACACACACATACACACACACACACACATACACTCACACATTGGGCAAATTTCTGGAATTTAACAGAAGAAAAACTCCCAATCAAGCATTCTTAAGTTGATTGCATACAAATGAATAAATAGATATACATGCTAAAATGTACATTTGTATAATTTATTCATACATAGGAGAATTATTCTCGTAATATCTGACAAGTACTATGCTAGTATATATATGTATGAACATATGCAATAACACACGAGTCCTTGTATGAAGAAAGAAATGTGAAAAGATAGAGCAAAGAGAGGAAGGAAAAGATATATATATATAGAGAGAGAGAATGGATAGCAAGTCGGTTTGCGTGTATGTGTGTATGCGCGCTAGTACGTGTGTGTGTTTGAAGTCGGTAACTAGATCTATGTGCAAAAATCTCAATTTTGCGTATGCCCGTGCCTGTCATTAGTTGTGTGACTAGGGAATGTGTGTGAGATTGCATGTGTCGAAAGAAGTGCATGTGTGTGCAGAAGAAGAAAAGAAAGAAAGAAGGAATGAAGGAAGGGAGAGAGGGAGAAAGGGAGAAAACCACTTAAGATAAAGAATTTACTTGAGTTTCATTGTTTCCCCAGCGTTTTCAACAAAACCAGAAATTCGCAAACTGTTATTTTCCCTTTATAAACGTCTATAAAAAAATGAAAGAAGAAAAAAAAAAAGGATGGGGGGAAAGAAAATCCTCCTTTGTGATACTGATAAAACACGTTTAAAGATTATAGAAGACACAAAGTATAAATTCTATTTTGAGTAATCGCCATAACTTAGCCGAGATGTGTTGGTCCGATCGTTGGCAGTGAGGGCTCTGAAGTGCAGTTTTTATGAGGAGGGCTTTGAGAGTCGAGAATTGGTTGCAGGACGAAATACATACACAAAGGCACAAACGTGCACGTGCACTAACACACGCACATACATACAAACACACAATCCCACACTTATACATATATATATATATATATATATATATATATATATATATACGCACAAGTAGATGCTCAAGCAAATAGCCTCACACGATGGGCATTCATATACATATGCTATACACATACACATACGTACACACAAAACAACTCCTCAGAAAGAGGCACACACAAAAACGTGCGAATCCATTAACGTGCATACAGATATGTTCAATCACATATTCACGTTGGTCGGCCGTGACTAAGTATTAGGTTGGTGCAAAAATAATTACTGTTTTCGTTATTTTAAACTTTGGTGCTTATTTTAGAATTAAATAGTATTTTATTGTGTTCATAGGACAAGCCATTTTAAAGTGTGAATTTCATTTTATCTAAGTTAAACATTTTCTGTTCGCTATTCGTACTGATTTATCTGAGGCTGTCAAATCAAAGATGAGAAAAAACAAAATCGGGCAATTTTGTTATACATATATTTTGTTTGGACGTAAAGCAATGGAAACTGCTTCCTATACAACCAAGTATTTGTCCAGGGGACCGTCAACGAAAGCTTAGCTCAACCCATGCAAAACACCCTAAGAAGTTGTACAGGAAATGAACTTTGACCCTTCATTTTATGTTTGTATTGATAGATGGTTCAATTTTTGTGAAATAGTATCTTAACCCGACAAAAATTCTTATAAAGGTCTTTCGATGTATTATCGCTCAGTGTACCAAAACCTGACGACTGGAAGTCGATTAAAATGGCGTCAATTACAAGATGGCTGCCACAGAACCAAGTGAGCCGTCTATATCTAATTTTAGTTAAAAATTGATTCGCAAATAATCATACGAAACTGTTTTCAGAATAGAAATTCATTTACAATTATGCATCCGGTTGATACATATTTCCATTCATGTTATGAGTGCGTTACAGAGCACTCGTTCAGATATCAACAAGAGGTTTAGCGAAGGCGTTCATGAAATTCAAAGAACAAATCAGTTTTGGACACGGTTGAGTTGTGATCTTGCCATTGAGCAAACACTGATACGATCATTACAAAACACCAATAGAACAACTTGCATTGTAGACAATGTCAGCACCCATAACGTATGAATTCATTATGGCCATACAAGAGTTCAATGATATCTCATACATAACAAGTGATCAACACAAAGATTCGATCAAAACTAGGATCAAAAGATATTTGAAGATAAGTAAAATAAAAAACTAGCTACTTATCTCCCTTTGCACCCTATTCGGGAATTGATATATATTATCAATGGTATTGTGGCAACAGAGGCCGTCAATGTCCATGTATACGAGACTCTCATCATTAACGAAATGATTGATGAACCTGTGTTCAGCATCTCCGTAAAAGAAAAGCAATGCCACGTCAGCGGCCAATATATCTGCGATTAAGATTGCTCTCGTCAGATCCATTGACTCTAGCTTGTTGTTTCAGCGAATCCTTGTGTATCGAAATCTGAGGACCTGTCTCTAGAGGAAGCTATGAAATTCGATATGAGTTCATATCTGCCATCGCTTTTGGGAAAGCCAACAAATCTCAAATAGTCCAAGCAGTTGCTGAAGATTGCAGCAAGACAGAGTCAAACGGTGGATTGGCAGATGCCATCCAACAAAAAGAGCTCTATGGAGGCCCTTTATTGCACGGACTTGAATGAAGATGATGATATAAATGTATTAAAATAACCAAGTCCTATGCTGATTTTACAACTAAGAATTATGGAGAAGCAACTGTCGTATTTGACAGTTTTAAGGAGTCCGTTCAGTTAAGAATAATGAACACCAGAGACGAGAAAAAAAACTATCATTATCCTATTGTAAACGTCGTCAAGGAAGTCAAGTCGAACTTATAAGAAAGAAAAACGAGTTCTTCACTGGAGGGTACAACAAGCAGACGCTAATTCAGATTAATGTGATGAATTGAAAAATGTCATCAAGTAACAAATGGAAATGGCAGAGGCGGCAGTTTATGGGGTATCAACACATTCAACCTTGATTGTCAAGGATACGGACTTACTGATTCTTCTCCACCAATCATCATCATCATCATCATCATCATCATCATCATCATCAGTCTTTCAACATCCGTCGTTGGACTTCGACCTTCCCAAGGATTCGCCACACTTCTCTATCATGGGTGTCGCAGAACCAGTACTTTCTGAATTTGTTCAGCTCGTCTCTCCATCTAATATTCTACCGGCCTCGATTCCGCATTTGATCTCTGGGGACCTATGTCGTGAGTCGCGATGTCCATCGGTTGTCCGCCATTCGTGCAAAATGGCCAGCCCACTGCCATTTGCGATTTTCAATGGATTCTATGATGTCCCTGACTCTTTTTCCAGATGTACTGTGCTGTCTTTTGGTCTCTCCATGTGAGGCCCAGCAAAATTCTCTCGTGTGCACGTTGCATAGTTCTTAATTTGCGTCTTTTGGTTAGGTTCGATGTTTCAGCTCCATAAGTGACTATTGGGAGGATGCATTGGTTATATACCTTTCTCTTTAGGATTAATGGGATCTTCTTATTTTTTAAGGTTGAGCTTGCTCTGCCAAAGGCTTGCCACCCTAGTGTGATTCTTCGCTTGATTTCTTCTTCTTTTGAGGGTCTCATGGAAATTCGTTGTCCTTGGTAGATGTAGTCATCTACTTTCCCCAGTTCTGTGTCTTCAAATTATATCTCAGTGTTTTCATATCTAATGTGGTTGTTGCACATGATCTTCGTCTTGCTGAAGTTCATGTGTGGGCCGACTTTCTTGCTCTCTTCATTTAGTTCATCTATCATTAGTTGGAGGTCGCGTAGGGTTCTCTGAGAAAAGGGCGATGTTGTCTTACAAGCCTCACTATTTTTGATCCGACAATGAAGAGGTAGCACAAAAGTGTATAATATCAAGTGTATAAAGAGTTTTCTCAGGAACGAGTTGTGTACCCAGTTGCTATTCCTGAATGCACTTACCATATGCTATTCGAAGTCACGTATTTACGGAATTAGGGAAAAAAATCAGCCTTGCAGAAATTAAAGGGAAACTGAACTATCACTCGTGTCTTTTACAGATATATTTACAACTGCACAGGCATAGAAAACATTGGCAAGCAAACGATGACTGTTTTATTCGGTGGGGAGAGCACACGCTCTATGTCAGCTCTGCGTTATGAGCCTTTCATGAATAGATTAATCTATGTCAAGACTTTTGTTAAACGTGGACGTTTTCAACGGTCCCGGTCATCGACCATATTCCACTGTTTCGGAATATACGATTAGATCATGGTCTGGATTAAGACAGAAAGGAGTATGGATCTACTGGATCCATTGGATTGGGGTTAGAGCATCAACGATAATGATCATCTTTTATCTCTAATGTCTGACACGGGCGTTGCACCTGAGTGTCTATTAAAATGATACGTCACAATTGTAGAACTGGTTGCAAAACTCTTTGTTGCGTGCGCAGAGGATATGGAACCCCGTGTCCTGCTGCATGTAGACCGTACCAAATTGCAGAGAACGATGATTCACGAAGCCACTTATATGAGGAATCAGAGGACAGCTGAGAAGAATAGAAAGGACCGACTATTCTGCTATTTTTTACATGATTTAACTCACTCATTCGTTCACCACTTGTACAAGCTCTTATATATAAACAAAACCAGTTATATCAACATGGTATTCAAGCAGTGCTAATCAAACACCACCTCCCATTCAGCTATGATTTTAATATACAGCTTATGTCACACGCACACACACACACACACACACACATATATATATATACATATTAGAAGGACATATCTGTATGATAAATCTTTGTTAATATCTGAGACCTGTCAATTTAGCTAAATCAGCCTCCCGGCAATCATTTGGTTGTGAGTTCAAGTCACGATATGGGAATATGAATTTCACATATCGGTTTTCGCCCCTCATTTTGGTGAGGATTGATCGTGTTGTTCTTATTCTTGTTCGTGTTACGATAGGAAAACAAAGTCTACCTCACACTCCATACAGGATTTAACAAAAAAAAAAAAAAAAGGGAGGATCAAATTGAAAAAATAAACCATTGGATAATGAATGAAGATGAAGGGGAAAGAACGGAATGAAATTAATGAATGAAAAACGAGCGGGACAAAGGACAGAAGAATTCAAGGAGAGAAAGAATGAAAAAAAAATTGTTCTTTTTTCCCCTTCATTCATTTCTTTTACTGTTTACTTCTGGTATCCTTGCCTCTCGTTAACTCATTATAGTTTCTCGGCTTATTTTGACTTCGTGACTTTTTCACTCGAAATTCTGGGGGGTGAGCATCGGTCGGTAATTGAGAACTGTCTATGCCTTTCACCCGGCAATCACCCCAGCTATCCGTACTCAGCAGTCACTCATTAATCATGATTTTGTTTCTTTCTTCGATAAAAAAAAAATAATCACAACACACGGAGATAGACTGGGATAGATAGTTAGATAGATATGAACAAACTTTAATAGATATATATCAGAAAATCTTAAGAAAAAGTATACAATATGGTATTTCAACAATATATATATATATATATATATATATATATATATATATATATATATATATATATATATATATATAGAGAGAGAGAGAGAGAGAGAGAGAGAGAAGAGGGTGACATGAATAAACACGTATTGCAATAGACAGATGTGAAAAGTCTACCCTTTCGATTTTTGACTGCAGTATTCAAATAATTTTGCCATTGCATTGTATTTCAAATTAATAGAAATAATAGGTCGCACGACATTATAGTTTTTCTCCCATCAAAATGAAACCAGTTTTTTCATCCATTTGCAAAAGCAACATAATAAATTAAAGGAGACTTCTCTATAATCACCATTCAATGGTTATCTCCCTTGGCAAATGTTACGGACAAAAATATGGACGTACAGGTTGCATATATATATATATATATATATATATATATATATATATATATATAAAGAGAGAGAGGGGCGATTGAGATTGATAAATCGATAGAGATAGGTGTGATCAAATGTCGATTATTTTTTGACAAATTATCCACTTGGCCGATTACTAGATGGGTCTATATGGCCTGATCGCATATGATTCACCATTAAGTTAAGCAACGTCGAGTCTGACCATTACCCAGATGGGTAACCGTCTGGAAATACCACATGCCGTATGCAGCAACACAATTGTTCTGCAACCGTCTCACTCTATGCTGTCAAACATCTTGCACAAACTAGGACTCGAATGTGCATCTGATCCTTTCTCGAACATGCTGCTCCTTGGGGAACAGATGAGAGTGTGTCCTCCGAGTAGCTGCCATAGTCTCGAATTGCAGCCGGGTGTAAATGCAATATTTCCTTGATTAAGTCCTCATGTCAGCAGCCTCGTCTCCATAAAAACGAATTATATTACAGTATGTGCCGATATATAAAACTTGAATTGAAAGAAGAATCTACGCCAATAATACAGAGCATCCTATGTGCTGGTATTATAACTAGAGGGCTCTCTACCGAAATTCGAAATGGATTGCTATGTGGTTTGAGTGTCTAGTAGTGATACTCAAATACTCAAAGTTTACTTACCTAAAAAAAAAATGTGATATTTAGACATCGTCAACCATCACTGTCAACATTGGTCTCCTTGGTGCTTCTAAGTGGGTCTGCCTGACTATCTATGTAATTCATCTATGTATGTGGCGTGCCTTCTTTCTAGATATTATAAAGTGTATATGTTGAATTTCACTAGCTCTACAGGCCGCACAAATGGTAAAAGAGGGTTGAAGATGTAAATATTTATTCCTTATTATGTCTGGTAAAACGTTCTATCTGCTTTTTGAATTCCCCCCTTTTCTAAATAGGTTTTAGCGTGAGTTTCAATTTACAATGCTTATGCTAAATTGGTCCCTCAGTTTGTGCCAACATTCACACATGTTTTTATAAATACACACACACACACACACACACACATATATATATATATATATATATATATATATATATATATATATATATATATATATATATATATATATATATATATATATATATATATATATATATATATAAAATATATATAATTTGGATATTTATAGCAATTGCCGGCCACCAGAAAGGCGGAGAAGTGACTAATTCATTGTTCACTCCCTTTTCCAATTTTTTAATTGATCACACCCAACAATGCTGCAAAATTATATTGGTCAAGTGACATCTTCTATTCAGTGACTAACCAAGCCTGTTAATAACAATACTTATGATCAAAAGAATGATCACTCGCCATCACAGTTAATAATTCAACAACCATGGCATCAAAAAGTCATGTAAAAGTTATCTCATTGAAGAATAAATATGGAAAGAGTGAATTGTACTTGTGGCGTTTCCCACGGGAAAACATCTAAAATAGAGTAAAGAATATATCTAGAAACGTCTAGAGTCTTGAGAATATGAATAAACCCGTCGAAATGAGGCTTCGAAATGTCAAAAAAGCTTTTTTTCTACCACATATATAAATATATATATATATATATATATATATATATATATATATATATATATATATATATATATATATATATATATACTCGTTTTTGTGTTCGTTTGTGTGTTCCAACGCCTCTGGCCATGCTGTTTTGTCTACAGACTTGAAAATTGGCATCAATTTTCCAATACACCCCTTCTAAGAAATTTTTGCTTCTCTTTTTTTCATTTTTGGGTAGAAAAAAAAAGAAGCTTTTTTGACACTTCGATGCCTCGTTTTGACGGATTTATTCATATTCTCAAGAATCTAAACGTTTCTAGATATATCCTTTACTCTGTTTTAGATGTTATCTATCTATCTATCTATCTATCTATCTATCTATATATATATATATATATATATATATATATATATATATATATATATACATATATATATATATATATATATATAAAACATCTAAAACAGAGTAAAGATATATAAATATATATATATATATATATATATATATGTATATATATATATATATATATATATATATATATATATATATATATATATTCAATCTCACTGACCATCCAGTAGAGGGAGGGTACCAGGATACCTCTGGGTCTGAAGATAAGGTTTCGATCTTACCTCGTCGTACTGAATTGGATAATGGATAGTCAATAGCCACACTGGCGAGTTGTAATACAACGAAACAGCAGTCTGTAGATGACACAATAATGTATACATATTTTCATTATCCCATCCAGTACCATGAGGCAGGATTGAAACCTTCGCTTATATATATATATATATATATATATATATATATATATATATATATATAGATAGATAGATAGATAGATAGATAGATAGATAGATAGATAGATAGATAGATAGATAATAGGGCTGTATATATATATATATATATATATATATATATATATGTATATATATATATATATATATGTATACAAATATAAATATAAATAAAAAGGAAAGAACTCTTTTTGATGGCTACGGTCGTTCGATTTATGGAAAATAATTTCGTAGCTGTTTCTGTTTACTTGCTACTCGTTTTTTTAAAACCCCATTTGTATGCATTACATCACATGGAAATGAAGAAATATCCATCGATGTCTTACTTATAAAAAATAGAATAAAATCCATATGAATACGTTGAGTGTGATCTTATTTGCATTATATGAAAACATGCCGATACAGCCCTATTATCTATGGGAGATGAGCTTGGCTAAAAATATCTCGAAACGATCTAGAATTTGATTTGCAAAGGCATTCAGTGTGCGCATAGTTTCGCGAACACTGACAACTAAGATTCGATGGAACATTTCTTACATCTCCATTATCATCGTAAGTTTTTAGCGTCAGTTGTTGGACGTAGACCTTCCCCAAAATTCGACAGACCCCTTTATCAAGGGCGTCGCAGAGCCAATTCTTTTTCAACTAGTTTAGTTTGTCTTCCTATAGTTTGCCGGTTGCAGTTTTGCATATGATCCCTTTGGGTTCACGTCTTAAGTCGTGGTGTACCAAATAGAATAAAATCTGAAATAAATACGTCTGACCTTCTCGCAATATGACCAGCCCATTGCCACTTGAATTTTCTTTGATATATCTGACACCTGTTTTCTTACTCTTATATACTGTGCTGTTTTGTGATATAACTTGTTGAGCTTGTTTCTCCTATGTGCACGTTGCATAATTCTCAGTTTAAGACTCAATCTTTTGGGGAGGTTCCTTGTTTCATCTCCATAGTTAACTATCGGAAGGATATATTGGTTGTATTCCCTTCTCTTGGGGTTAATAGGATCCCTTGAACTGTTGCTTTCAAGCTATGGAATATTCATAATGGGTCAGGTGGTTAGCATGTATGTCTGGGAGTAAGGCAAGTGGAATGGATTCGTTCTTCACGAATAACTTTTTAAATACTCCATTGTGACAACTTTGGAGCAAGACCGTATTCAAGGTTCATGAAGAAGATAGAGAATGAAAAGAAGAAGAAGAAGAAGAAGAAGAAGAAGAAAAAGAAGAAGAAGAAAAAGAAGAAGAACAAGAAGAAGAAGAAAAAGAAGAAGAACAAGAAGAAGAAGAAAAAGAAGAAGAAAAAGAAGAAGAAGAACAAGAAGAACAAGAAGAAATAGAATTTTGTGATGGTAGCGATAAATGAAGAAGTAAAAGAAGAATTTAATAAACATGAGCAAATATAAAGCAGAAATGGGTATTAAAAAAGAGAAAAGAGTAGTGAGGTAAAGCGTCCTGTCCCCTAAGAGACAAACCCCATTAAAGTACGACGGCTGGTGGTGAAGTTCCGCTTCCTGTTGCATGCGTCAGCTTAGGGGTCCTTGTAAGTTTTAAATCTGGTCGAGACTGGGACTTCATGCCAACAGGTTTTCATGACCACCTCCTTGGAAAGATGCAAGTCAAACCTCCATCCTAATCAAACAGCTTGGAGTGTACTCAATAAGCTGCTGAGTGCATCGAGAAATTTTCCTAATGAAGAGATTTCTGCACTCTTCGCTTGTACCGGGAACCGAACCCAGGAGCTTCTACGTGTGGGGCAGACGTACTAACCATTACACTATCTGAACGGACTGTATTATTATTATTATTATCATTATTATTATTAGTAGTAGTAGTAGTAAAAAGAAGAGGTAAAACGATTACTTTGTGGTAGTAACAGTAGAAGAAGAATAAAGAGGAAAATGAGCGAGAGGAAAAGAAGCAAAATAATGATAATAATGATAAGATAATATGAGAGAGAGAGAGAGAGAGAGAGAGAGAGAGAGAGAGAGAGAGAGAGAATGAAAGAGAAAACGGAGACACACACTTGAAAATAATAATAATAATAATAATAATAATAATAATAATAATAATAATAATAATAATAATAATACGAAGAATAAGATGAAAAAGATGATATTTGAGAAGAAAGCAGAAAAGATACTATTGAAAGGAACGAGGCCGATAAAAGACGGAGAAGATGATGATGGAGAAAAAAAGATGATATTGAAGAAGAAGAAGAAGAAGAAGAAGAAGAAGAAGAAGAAGAAGAAGAAGAAGAAGAAGAAGAAAAGGTGGTCTTTTCGATTTAACATCTGTTTGTCAAATTTCCTTCGCGTGTCAGTTTAGGGCTGGTACTCAGATTTCACTTTTGGGATTCTGATCGACAGAAATGCTGTGTCCTGTGTCGCCTGCAGGGACATCGTGTCGGCATTAAACCCTCTTCAGATGAGAAAATGATTAAGTCTTGCATTTATATGACACGCCTGCCTTTTAGTAATATTTTATACATTACAGACATTATATATATATATATATATATATATATATATATATATATATATATAGTTGGAACTTGAGCGGTGCATATTGCAATCCACTTATATAATACGCCACGTGTATGTCTATATTTTTTCAGTAAAATTTGTCCAAGGGGGATAACTATTAAATGCTAATCATACATTAGTCTCTCTCATTAGGCAAACATAGCCGTCAAAGATGTTTTCTTGCTTGTTATTTCCAGCGCTCCTGGCCATACCGTTCTGCGTACTGACTTGAAATTTGACATTAGTTCTTCACTAGACCCCACTAAAATATTTTTATTCTTATTCAAGGAAAAAAAAACAAACTGTTTGGCTTTTTTGGGGCCTTATTCCGGCGGGTTTATTGAATTATTTGTTTGTTCCAGCTCTTACAGTCGTACCGTTTTGTTCTCAGATTTGACGAGTTTATTGATAACATTTAGATTCTCCCGAATGTAGATGTTCGTAAATTTTATTTATCTACTAGCAAATGCGTGATAAATCGAAAATGTTATGTAAGAAAAGTCACCATTGATATCGTGTGGTATGAATGGGGATTCAAAGGAAGAAACTTATTCTATTGAAAGTATTGGAAAATCATTACAAAATAGATTCGAACATTATTTTATTAGAAAAAATATGGAAAAAAGTTCGGTCAAATTTGACAAATCTCGTCTTTTAAGAAAAGCATTTCGCCATGAACGTTTTTGTCTTGGCCATATTCAAATTTTGAGTCATTCTTTTAATAAATTCTATCTGTGTACGCATGTGTGTGTGTGTGTGTGCTGTGATCATTGAGATGTTTTTAACCATTTTGGGACATTTTTTCGAGATTTTTGCTATTTCGCGAGTATCGAAATACTGAACAACTGTCTCGTTGTCTGCAACGTGATCACGAAGTTAGCTGCATTAAAAAAAAAGGAAGTGAAGACCTATTTAGTGGTTCTCTCTTTTTCCTCTCTTTAATCCAGCATCTTTCTGGCCTTATCTATTGTCATGACATTGTTTCAATTGTTTTTTTTTTAGGTCTGTCAATCTACCTCAATTGTTGTTGTTGTTGTTTATTTGTTAATCTATTTCACATAGACCAACCCATTATAACATTTTAGGTTATAACAGGATGTAGACAGGACAGACAATTATACAAATAAACATATAGATTTACATACATGACTTTTATGTGGATAGATAAGAGTGGAAAAATAAAACACAGGTTTTCCATTATATCCCAAAATAGAGCGTTCCGATAAACAAAAACTTCCGTAAGCCCAAATGGCGTAAAGTGAAGAAGAGTCCGTCTCTTAAGAGACACTCTCAATCGAGTATGAATGGCCGGTGTCGAAGTCTTGGTTCTTTTCTCGTGCGTGAGCTCAGTGATTTTTGCAAGTTTCAAATCTGGTCGAGACCAGGACTTTTTTCATGTTTTCATGACCACGCCCTTGTTAGGTTGCAAGTTCGCCGAAGTGATACCACCACCCTATTCTCACATCTTGGAGTGTCCTCAATTAGCTGCTGAGTGCATAGGGATATTCGTCCAAATTAATTATTTCCCACAATATCCACTCACGCTGGGAATCGAACCTGAGATCATCTGCCCGTGATGCTGTGTGTCACGTTATCTGAATGGACTGAAAAAAAGAAGCAATAACCATAGATTCATATGGGAAAATATTTGTGTATTCCCTGACCCCAAAATTGTTATGATAATATGTCAAGTTGAATCGCAAAAGAGGAAACATAGAAAGAGAAAAAGAGAGTAAAAAAAGAGGTAAGAGGGCCAAATAAAAAAGTGAGAAAAATGAAAGTAAGAAAGAAAGAAAGAAAGAAAGAAGGAATAAAACAGATAGAAGAAAAGAAAGAGAAAAGGGAAAGAAAGGAGATATAAATATCTCAGCCTGTTGTATATTCAGGCAAGTACTTCTCAGATAAAGCGAGGTTTCGTGCCAGGCTTAACCTAACGCTTTTGCAAACAGGGCCAACCTCTTGTACGACACTGGTATAAGGCATATGTGGTGGAAGAAGGATATCACACCGAATTTTAATTACTTAACATTTAAAATCTGACAAAAATCGGACTTCAGCGACCCTAACCTTTGACCCCGATTCTCTTAAATTTGGTCCTTAGGGATCTTTGTTTGTATTTTATAGGATTCCATGCGCCTCTAGGTGGCTTAGATAAAATCTGTTTACTGTAGATAACGAAGTCTGTGTCAATAAATGTCAGCAATCAATAACCAAGGGTTACAACCAAATCACGTTGGATACAGCGGTTCTCGTAAGATCGCTCAAGTTGAGGTACGTCGAGCCCAGCCAGTACCTAGATGGGTGACTATTAGAGAATACCAGGCGCCGTAAGCAGATCGAAGATTTGGCAGGCCTGGTAAGCCGGAAATGGATTTTACTAACACCTGCCGTTTGTACCTTATTCTGTGACTGGGTATTTAGCGGAGACCAATGATACATACATGATTCATACATCATACATACATACATCTTCCCCAAGATTCGCCAGGACACTCGATCATGGGCATCGCGGAGCCAGTACTTCTTAAATTCATCAAGCTGGTCACGCCATCTCACTTCCTGTCGGCTGCAGCCAATTACCTGATCTCAGGGGATCTGCATTGGGAGTCGTGATGTCCAGCAATTATCTGCTATTCTTGCAACGTATCCAGCCCATTGTTACTGAGTTTTCAAACAGTTTATATGATGTCCCTAACGCCTGTCTTTTCTACAATATACTTTACTGTCCTATGATTTCTCCACGTGAGGTTGAGCATGATTCTATCATGTGCACGTTGCATGGTTCTCAGTTATAAGGTCAATCTTTTGGTCAAGTTCCATGTTGCAGCTCCATAGGTAACCATCGGTAGGATACATTGGTTATAAACCCTTCATTTTAGGACTAGATGAATTTTCTTGTTCTTAAAAGTCGAGCTTGCTCTACCAAAAGCTTTCCAACGTAATGTGATTCTTCGCTCGATTTTATCTTCTTTTGAGGATTTCATGGAGATTCTCAGTCCTAGATATACGTAGTGGTCTACTTTCTTCAGCTCTGCATTTACGATTTCAATCTTTGTGTCTTTATCCGAAACATGTTTATTGTACATGACATTTGTTTTGCTGAAGTTCATGTAGAGGCCAACTTTCTTGCTTGTTTCATTCAGTTCGTCTAAAATTATTCGGAGATCGTAAAGGTTCTTAGCAAAGAGGACGATGACGTCAGTAGATTTGAGGCTACTTAGGTATTCACTGTCTATCCTGATTCCTTTGTAATCTTATTCTTAGTTTCAGAAGCTCATCTCAAAGTTAGCTATGAAGAGTTTGGGTGAGTTTGTATCACCTTGTCTCACTCTTTTTTCTAGTGGAAAGGACCTAGACCCTTTATGTAACCTGAGGGAGGAACTGTTGTGTCGGTAGATATGTTGAAGTACTCTCACATATACTGGCTTATCCCTTTGTTGTATTATTGCGTCAATGACTTTAAGGATTTCCACTGAATTAAAAGCCTTTTTTAAGTCAACAAATGCTACAGCTAGTGGCATTCTATATTCTGCTGCTTTCTCTTTTAGTTGGTTTACTGAACAGAGATGGTCGATGGTTGAGTAGCTTTTTCTGAAGCCTGCTTGTTCCTGTGGTTGTTTTTCATCTAGTGTTTTGCTGATTCGGTTAGTGATCAGTCTGGTGAAGAGTTTGTTCTTATAGTTGGTCTACGGAACGGAGATGGTCGATACATACGAACATCTGATGAAGAAAAAAAAATCAAAATCACCTTTTGCTGATCGACACTCTCTCTCTTTCCACGTAAGCATAGAAATAAGAACATCACTAATCTAAATACTAAAATATATAAACGAATAAAAATTGGAAAATAGCAAGAATAACTAAAATGTAATTGAGATAAGATAAAAGAATAGACGAAAAAAATCAAAGCAAAAACGCTCAAAAACAATTAAAGACACCATGACAGATTCAATTTAAATATATATATATATATATATATATATATATATATATATATATATATATATATATATATATATGTATACGTGTGTGCGAGTGAATATGTGTGTGTGTGTATGTGTGTGTGCGTGTGTGTGGTACAAATCAGGCTAGCAATATAACATCGCCTGAAGAGGACCAAAGAGGGCCGAAACATGAGCTAGTTTGTGTAGCGAATCCACAACCTACTATATGTATACATATATATAGATGGATATAGATATAGATATAGATAAATAGAGAGTAACAGATACGAAAAAGTAACAGAAACATGTATAATTATGAATCCAAAATATACAATGAAGTAAACATCACAAAAAGATTAACAAAGAATTAAATCAACTAGAGTTAAACCAACAAAAAAATGAAAGGAAAAACAATGAGAAATTATGGAAAATATGAAAAGTTGTGAGGGAAGTAGCTGAGAGACTAAACGACAATAATGAAACTAGCAAATTTTGAGTACTCATTTCGTCACAATGCCACTTGAAAATTGTGGTAACCATTAGTATAACAATCATATATATAAGAATAAGAATATATATATATATATATATATATATATATATATATATATATATTCTTATTCTTATTTTTATGTATATTATTGCACATTATATAAGTTGAGTGCTCAATATCTAAAAGTTCAATAGCTACAGAAATAATTTTAACTTGTTGAATGCAGGCTTCTTTTAACCGATCGTAAGAAACTTGACATCATGAAATAAATTAATGTAACATGATCTGATATGCCTTTTGTTCATCATCAAGCAAAGGACTCATTAATATATATATATATATATATATATATATATATATATATATATATATATATATAGAGAGAGAGAGAGAGAGAGAGAGAGAGGGAGAGAGAGAGAGAGAGAAATCGCCAGGAACTTAATGTAAAAAAGCATAATTTTCATACAATAAATATTCAGCAGTGAAGCCACTCTTTCAAGTCAAAGAACTTAAATGGAAATTCTTCTGTGAATTACACAGTTCGAACATTATACTGTAAAAAATTCAGATAAAAATTCAGCTTATAAATGTGTCAGCATAGAGACTTATTCATCCTTGGACGCGCGCGCGCACACACACACATACATATATATATGCACACGCACGCATGCACTTGTGTGTGACAAGTGATAACACCATTTTCTTGAAATGCATTTCTACAGTAAAATCATTTTTGTATCATTTTACGATAAAAGCAATTTACAATGCATTTCTATAGTAAAATCATTTCCGATGCTTTCCTGCGGTTGTATTATTTGTTATACTCTGCTATAATGAAATCATTTACCATGCATTCCTATAGAAAATTATTTTAAATGTATTTCTGTAGTAAAAAATGCCACGCACTTTTTATCGTGAAATCATTTATAATACTCTTTTCATATCAAAATCATTGACAATACTTTCTCATCATGAACTAATCAGTGGTATTTTGTTATGGTGAAATCATGTGTAATGCATTTCTGTTGTAAAATCAATTGTAAACTATTTCTGTAGCAAAATTATTTACTCTATAGCAAATCGTTTCAATGAATTTCCTTGGTACTGTAATTTCCAATTATTTTACTGTAAAATCGTTTACAATACTTTCCTGCATTAAAATCACATGCAATACATATCTGTAGTAAAATTATTTCATGTATTTCTATTATACAAACAATTGCAAAGCTTTGCTACAGAAAATGCATTTCTATTTATTATTCATAATAAAAAGATCTGCAGAACAATTCTATAGTAAATTCATTTGCAATATATTACGTAATGCTATCGGTATCATAATCATCATTAGCCTTTTAGCGTCTGTTGTAGAATGCAGACCTTTCCCAAGATTTGCCCGAGCTTTCAGTCAGAGTCAGAACTTCCTGAACGTGTCCAGTTCGACTTGCCATCTTATATTCCTCAAGAAAGTTTCGCTTGTGATCTCTGGGGGATCCTCGTTGTGAGTCGTGATTTCCTGCGGTTGTCTGACATCCTTGCAACGGGACAATCCCATTGCCACTTGAGTTTTCTAATGGCCTCTACAATATCCCGGACTCCTGTTTCTCCTTTAATATACTGTTCTGTCATGTGATCTCTCTATGTGATGTTGAGCACCAGTCTTTCATGTGCAAGTTGCATGGTTCTCAGTTTGAGGGACAGTTTCTTGGTTCAGCCCCATGTTCAGCTCCATAGGTGACTATTGGGAGGATGCATTGGTTGTATACCCTTGTTTTTAAGACTAATGGGATTTTTTTGATCTAGAAGGTTGAACTTGCTCTTATGAAAGCTTGCCATACTAAGGTGATTCTTCGCTTAATTTTTTCTTCTTTTGAGTGTCTCATGGAGATTCGTTGTCCTAGGTAGATGTAGAGGTCCACTTTCTTCAGCTCTGAGTTTTCAATTTTGATTGTTGTGAATTTATGTTCAATATATTTGTTGTTCATAACCTTTGTCTTGCGTTAGAGATCATGAATGAAAAATGACGATGTCGTTAGAAAAGTTGCTTAGGTATTGTCCGTCTATTCTGATTCCTTTATTTTCCCGGTCTTGGTTTCTAAAGACTGTAAAGGCTGTAAAGAGTTAGCTTGAGTTGGTATCACCTTGTCTCACCTCTTTTGGGAAGTAAAACGGGGTCCGAGTCTTTATATAGTCTGATAAAGGAGCTGCTGTGACAATGTATATTTTGCAATACTCTAACATATTCAGGATCTACACTTCAATGCAAAGCATATAGATTGAGTGTGGAATTTTATTATATACAGCCCCCCCCCTATAACGCAGGTGTTGGGGTCCAAGAAAGCCAACCATGTTTTAACAGATCTGCGATCAATTTGGCGTCTTAGGAGCTAGGTCTAGCGATTCTGGAGCTAGATTCTGGAGCTAGATGCAGCTATTCTGGAGCATGGTATAGCTATTTTGGAGCTAGATATAGCTATTCTGGAGCTAGATGTAGTTATATTGATTATTTGGGGCTCACCATCCACACACCTTAGAACGCAATCCACGCTGTAACGAACCACTGATACTCTGAGCCAAGACAGAAAAGCTGATCCTCAAATGAATAATCCCCTCATTTTTGACAATTCAATTTGCACAATTCCCCATGGATTGCCATACATATCCAATCTTGCTTTTGTTATTCAGATTTTATCAGAAAGATGCATTCACTTACATACTTTTTTTTTTTACTTATCAGCGACACAATTACAGGAAAAACCCAGAATAGTGCTATTTTAACCAGTGTTGGTTTTGAATAGTATGGTTCAGGCATTGCTGTAGGAGATAGATGTACCTAAGTATAAGCCATAAAAACAGAACACTTTGAATTATATAATATCGTGAACAGAGCGGGTTTGAAGAGTACAGAAAATTTCGAACGAATCAACTGTACTAATCAAGATATTCTTCCAAGCGTGTGGCTCCGAGATCATGGAGTAAGGGAAATAACTCATGATCACAATTACTGGGTTACCTCCCTTAGGTTCGGGATGAAATTATCAAATAGATTCTGAAAGAAAGAGCTGTATAATTTCACAAAATAATGACGCTTAGTTACGGTTATCGTTCTGATAACTGACCTGTTCTTAGCGTGCACCCCTCCACACATATTGATACAGTTATTAGCTGTATTTTGAGCCGAACATCATATTGGAAAATTTGGAATCAAAATTCAACAAATAATTTGAAAATTGGCATCAGTTCTCTCCTAGACCCCTTCTAAAAATTATCTTTGTCAGACTCTTGCTATCTGAGTTTTGACTTTATCAATGTATGCCATAACAATAATTATGAACACACCAAAAAAAAAAAAACAATGACGTCTTGCAAGATTAACAGTGACCTATGCAACAATTGGTGATGAAATCACATCCACTTCTGAAGGAGTTGAAATGGGTCACGTTGTTTTAGAATTGGTCAAAATGAATCTCGTTTTGTTCACCTCTTAGATTTTAACGAAGCAAGGGAGTTTGACCCTTGCACAGCTAAGCTTGTTTTTCTTTCCTTTTTTTAAAATTGTTGATAAAAAGCTTTTTTTGACCTTTTTGGGGTCTTATTATCATATGATACCAATAGAATTCAATCTGATCATATTTATTTTTCTATGGAATATTTTAACAAGACTTAGAATTTTGACGTTACGGCAGTTCAATTATTGACTGCAATTTTTTTTTTCAAGTCAACGAATTCTTTTTTCTTAGAATATATAAAAAAAATTTCTCATTAGATTGTCTTGAGGATAGAGAGAAGGGCGGAGACTCATCGTTCTGATTGTGAGAAGCCAGACCGACTGTCAGTTTAATCACTACGACGTCAACAGCGATTACTGTATATTCTATCATTAGGAAGTGCACGAAAACAACGATTATTGAGAGCAACATGCCTGACTGCTTCAGGGTCAAACTCCATTCTAAACATAATTATTTCAGCAATACAACGTATTCCCCAAATATCCCGGTCGTCAAGTCGATAAGCTCTAATAAAGGAGAGATTATTGGGCCATCCTCCAGACAAGGCATCTATTTGTTTTGCGATTTTGAACAACTGAAAAATTTTGCTACGGAAGGTCATACGCATAAATTTCTCTTTATTCCAAGGAATACTGGTTTTGTTGTTATTATTTTGGCATAGAACTTATCTTGATACATTTCCCTTTTCTAAATTACGCATCATCATCATCATCATCATCATCATCATCATCATCATCATCATCATCATCATCATCATCATCATCATCATCATCATCATCATCATCATCATCATCATCATCATCATCATCAGTCTTTTAACGTCTGTCGTTGGACATAGACTTTCCCCAGGATTCATCACAATTCTCTATCATGGGCGTTGTGGAGCCAGTATCTCCTGAATCTGATCAGTTCATCTCTCCATCTTGAGTTCTGTCGGCCTCGGTTTCTTATGTGATCTCTAGGGATCCATGTTGTGAGTTGTGATGTCCATCGGTTGTCTTTCATTCTTGCAACATGGCCTGCCCATTGCCATTTGAGTTTTTTAATAGTTTCTATGATGTCACAGACACCCGTTTTCTCTCTTATATATTGTACTGTCTGGAGGTCTCTCTATGTAAGGTTGAGCATGATTCTCTCATGCACACGCTGCATACTTCTCAGTTTGTAGGTCTGTCTCTTGGTTAGGTTCCATATTTCAGCTCCATAAGTGGCTATCGAGAGAATTCATTGGTTGTATACTCTTCTTTTTAGGATTATTGGGATCATGTGGTTGTTGGAAGTTGAGCTTGCTCTTCCGAAGAATAGATTTTTTTTTGGCTGTTTTTGAAGGGAATGTGTATTTATGATAAAATATCAGAAACAGGAACAGTATATATTACGGGACTTCTCTGATAAAAGAAAAACAGTTGTTAAAATATTTTGACTAGGTGAATTCTATGGTATTTTTTATCTTCGAAAATAAACCTCTTTTTTTTCCATATATATATATATATATATATATATCCTTTGCATGAGCAAATCTTGATTTTCTTTCATCTTGGAGGAAGAGGAGAAAGAAAGATAAGGAAATTTACATTCTAATTCATTCACTTAGACTATAGAAAAAATCTTTTCTTAACGAAAAAATATTTTTCCAACTGTTTCTGTTTTATTCGTGTAGTCCCATTTTGTCAAGTGTTCCAGTTAGTAATATTTTACCATAAACATATCTTTTCTTAAAACAACAACATCAGCAGAAGCAACGACAACAAAATATTCGTGTAATTAAGAAAAGAGTAATATATATAAATGAATTCAATTCCGAAATATGTTTTTTTTCCTGTAAAAAAGGAAAAATTCACGCGTATGTTCTTCCATAACAAAATTTGCTTATAGTTCAAAACGCAAAATCTAATGGATGCCCAGCCAGGAAGATGGTCGATTTTTGGATTAGGTTAATTTTTGGTCGTTTAGACCAAGTTTGAATACCTTTCTTATTTTTTGACAGGGGCAGTCAAGTGATTATTCGAAAGAAGCCTCTGTCTGTCTTAGTGATAAGAGGCTCGCCTCATAAATCCGTCTGCCCACATTTAGGAAAAATACGAAAGTCTAGAAAATAGGAAAATCCAAAGAAGCTGCACATATGGCTTTAACCTTAAATCTCTTGAGTAATTCTTTGCGACCTATAATCCAACGTGGCTATAGCTAATCTCAGGTGTCAATCCTGACTGGTATTTGATTTAATGGCCCCGGCAACTAATGCTAGCGATATGAAAGATAGATAGATGAGATTGCTTAGTCATTCAATAGAAACCACGTGTAACCAACGTATTTTGATAGTATTCTGTGTTAGGGGTGATCATTTAAAAAATTGGTAAAAAGGGGTGATCGAAGAATATGTTACTTCTCCCGCCTTTTTTTACATAGTGATTACCAAAAAGTTTGAATTTTCAGAAAATTTGACTGAACGCCGCTGGACACAGACTAAGGGACCAATTTAGCATAAACTTACATTACAAATTGACCTGCCCTTAAAAAATATATAGGGTGGGGATTTAAAAAAACAAAAAAAAAAAACAACAAAAAACCCCCCACAAGAGTACGTTTTTTTTAGACATGATAAGCTGTAAATGCTCTAATTTTCAGCCCTATAGCTTCATCGGTTCTGCCTGTACACAACAATGGTGATTTTTCCCCCAATGGTTCGATTGTCCACCATTTTGTAAGAGAGGAGGGTGGAGAGCCATGATCGGGAAAGACTAAACAATGCGAAGAAAAAAGGGCGGGAAAATTTCAAAATGGCGTAACTCCAGGAGCTTATCAATAGCTTTAATGAGGTTGGAACCAAGTGACAGAATTTGTGGCTGACGACCGGTGAAAGCATCTGAGAGACTCTCCCCGCCCCCGAAAAAAAAACAAAGCGTTTTTGACGGAAGAGAAACAAATAAAAATCAACTGTGTCCGTTGTATAAGCAAAAGTGGTAAGCTTTAACGGCTAAAATTACTTAGCATGGAGGAATACTTACAAAAAAGATCCAACAGAACAGTAAGTCATTACGAGAAAAAAATTTAATTACAGTCAACAATGGAAACGGGATAAAACAAACAGTTTTAGCCAATTTTAACATTTGCAGTGTTGTGAAAACAAATATCAAATAACAAGGCAAGTCAAAATATATTTTGCCAACGAAAATTGTCGTCTGAATAAAACATTTCCAGACTCACCATCGCAGGCAATAACTGGATTACCGTTGCGTCAAAATTTGAGGTCGTGTAAAAAAATTTCCAACCAAGAATAAATATGGTCAGAATAAATTCTATTTATGACATCAGTGGCGTTTTTCACCGGAAAATACCTGAAATTGAGTTTAAAAAAGAAAGCATCAAGGAACATTTAGAGCCTGGAGAATCAAGATGTTATTAATAAAGATGTCAGAATAAGACTAGTGGAGTACTGATGCCAATTTTCAAATCTATGGATAAAACGGTTTCGCCATGAGCGCTAGAATACACAAACAGACTAATAAATAAACGTACAAACACACTTGCATGAATAAAAGATTGAACACTTTGCCATCTTTGATGGCTACGGTTGTTCCGCTGACTACTTTTTTGGAACCTAACCAAAAGATTGGTTCTGAAACTAAGAATCATGCAACGCGCTCAGGAGAGTATCATGCCTGGAAGGAACACAAGACTGCACGGTATATAAAAAAAAAACAAAAACCAAAACAGGAGTCAGAACTCACCCCTCCCTCATTATCTGCTAACCATGTTGCGAGAATGTTCGACAGCCGCTGGACGTTAAAACTCCTGCCATGAATCCCCAGCGATCATATACGAAACTGTGGCCAGTAGAAAATAAGATGACCTTGCGACAGGTTTATGATGTATTGGCACCGCGACGCACTCGATATAGAGATCTAGAGAATTTTGGGAAGGCCTATGTCCAACAACTGACATTAAAAATGTGATGACGATGATGATGATGATAATGATGATGATTATGATGATGATGAATGGAACTTTTACAGTTTACAGGCGTATTTTTAATTTGTCTGTCTTACTTTAATTTTCATCAGGAAAAGGTTAAAAAGTAGTTATGGGTCAGTATGGTCATTTCTCGATACCTTGGCTGATGTGTTCCTCAGCCTTCCTCAAGTGATGTTTAAAAGTCGGTTTGTATTTATTCTTTTTTTCTGTAACAGCCTGACCAGTTCACACGAAACATAGTGTCGAAGTTCCGTGAAGCGAAACTTGAGAATCAAGTTTACTTTAATCCGGGCATTGAATCCAAAGATGACCTCTAATGATGATGGATGTGTTTAAGGGAGTCTGGACTGCCCCAAACAGTCCTCCTGAGTACTGGCCTCCAGACAGCGTTCGAATTTGAATACACTCGATTTAATTGTCTCTTTTGGGGCCAGGCAGATCGTGTTTGGAAAGAGAGGAGGAAAAGTATCGTGCAACACCTGCCAGACTCATCGAGGTCAAAATTGATAGAAAACCATGAAGGAATATCCATATCATTTTAGTGTGTGCCTATGTGCAAATCTTTGCTTGAATGAGTAAAGTCATGAAGGAATAACCGTATTATCATGTGTGTGTGTGTGTGTGTGTGTATACATATTTTTGCTTGAAATGAGTAAAGGAAGTTGAGAGTCAATGAGTTTATCTATGCGTGAGAGTGTGTGTGTATTTGTCTCTATACACGCACACACAAACTCAGAGACTCCCAACTACCTTTACACACTTCAAGCAAACACACACACACACACACACACACACACAGACGAAAATAATCAACACAATTCCACCAAGCCATGTTCATAAATATCCCTTTAACCTTGACACATCTTGGCTTTTTCCACACCACCACATAAACATCTCTTCCCAGTTCTCTGTTTCCTCGTATTTATGCTATCATTGAACCCATTTTAGGTCAGATGAAGCCAGTTCATGGCGAAATTATCACTACAAATATGAATGAATATTGAGGTATTCGTATTTACAGTTAGTTTTCGGTCTTTTTTCACCAAGCACAAGACAGTCTAATACTAAACCACCACCAACCCTTAGTATCCTTGACAACCTACGATCCCTTCAAAATTTGCTGCTGCTACAACAACGATATCCCCAAACAGACCAACACAGACTCCATCACTGACTATCTCCTTCCTCGATTTCCATTTTTGCTTCCAAGGCAAAACATCTGATGCAAAATTTATTTTTTATGAAAACCTTTTAACCACTGACAGATATACACATACCACATGCTACTGAAGATGGCAACCCTTCCCGAAACATGTATAGTATACTAATTGATTCATTTATGGATCAATCAATTGATCAACAAAGTCTCTATATGCTTCCACTCATGAGTCTGTCTCGTTCTCTATTGTCCATATATATATATATATATATAGATAGATAGATAGATAGATAGATAGATAGATAGATAGATAGATAGATGTGTGTGTGTGTGTGTGCGTGACCCCACAGTGGAGCAGCGGTTAACAAGCCAGTCCGGCAATCTATTATTGCTGTAGTGAGTCCAATCCTCACCGAGTGCTTCATACTTCTGACCTTGTGCAAGACAAAGCTAAACTTAGTAAATATCTCAATATCTCCCTAAATTCATAAATCTTTGGCAAGCTTGATCTTGCACAACTTGTAAAACTTCATAGAATATTCAGTGAGGATCGTACTCTTTAGCGAACTACTTTGCTGACAATGCTATGTAGCAAGTCGGAACTAGACCTCGAATCTATCGAAGAAAGTTGCTTGGCCCAATAAATCTAGTTTTCTCCAGAATAATGAGGACGATCGGGGTACATGTCCGTCGTTATCCTGGGAGAGCAATGACATCAGAATGTTTTTTTTCCCTCAAACTGGTAATGCAATTGTTTTGGCAATGTTCTGCTTGGAGACACTGGATACTATCATTCACGTGGAAACTACTTTGTCGCGTATCGTATGGAATGTGTCGGACCAATAACTTCGCTCTATAGAACTTCCAGCTCGTAACTTGCAGCAGTTGAAGGACCTGCTGCACCTTCTGATTCCAGATGCATGTGGAAAAACTTTAGGGATCTTTTAGAGCCTATGAGTGTTCGAATAAAAGCTGTTTTGCAGGAACATGGAAGTCCAACACCTTGTTAGACCTGTGGACACGATATTTTGGCTCATCAGCACACACACACACACACACACACACACACACACGTATATATATATATATATTATATATATATATATATATATATATATATATATATATATATGGTGTCCCAAAAAGGATGGGCACATTCTCAGAGAATACATACCAAATCATTTATGTCTGCAACACACATTAAAATTAAGTTATGTCTATGTAAATAATTTCTTTCTTTTTTATTTTCTATTTTCATTGGCTAATTAAAAAAACAAGGCAATAAATATCACGCTGCTTTAAGGATTGTTTATTCTTATCCAAACTAAACTGGTCGAGCTTACTGGGTACGTCTGTCTGTCTATCTGTATATATATCTAATGGAAATATATATATATATATATATATATATATATATATATATATATATATATATATATATATATATATATATATATATATATTTATATATATATATATATATATATATATATATATATATATATATATATATGTGTGTGTGTGTGTGTGTGTGTGTATGTGCGTTGTGTTGGTTGTGTGCGTGCGTGCTATTGTGCGTGTCTACGAACACCGATATAGAATTGTTTGCAAACATGTCCATGTCATACAATACTCAGATATATAAAAATGTTTCCTTTCTCCTCTTTTTCCTTCCTCAATTTCTTTCACTCTCTTTCTTTTCTTTTCTTTTCTCCCTTTCTCTCTTCACCTTCTTTATTTTCTTTTTCTCACCCTTTTCTTTCATTTTCCTTCTTTGTCACTCACCCCACCCCTTGATTATTTTCTATTTTGTTTTCTTCGCTATCACCCCTCCATCATTATCCATCTCCTCCTCCTTCTCGTCCACCTCCCACTCCTTGATTTACCTTCCCCGCCTCTGTTTTGACACCTCACTAATGTAAATACCTATTCATCGCGATTTAATAGCGAGAAAAAAGAGTAAAAAAAAGAAAGAAAAAAAAAAAAGAATCTATCAACAACTATTTATTTTTTCTCTCTCTCTAATCCCTCCATGGTCGCCCCCGTCTCTGATTTTTTTCTTCTATTGTGAAATCTTTTATAAGTATGTTTCCCGGTACCTCATCAGCAAAGTATTTTTTTTAGATGCGTGAGCATCTCTAGCAGCAATGGCCGTTTCTAACTGACATATCGAAATGTTAGTTTCATAATTCTTGTTGATATATCATTGATACATCCACCTGTATCTTGGCACATTTGGTAATTCACTTTGTCTAAACTTTTTTGGCTTTGATGTAATCGCACTGATACACTTCTTCTTGACTACTACTACTACTAAGACCATAAGTACTTCTATTATAACTATCATAACTACTACTACTAAGACCATAAGTACTTCTATTATAACTATCATAACTACTACTACTAAGACCATAAGTACTTCTATTATAACTATCATAACTACTACTACTACTACTAAGACCATAAGTACTTCTATTATAACTATCATAACTACTACTACTACTGCTACTACTACTACTACTACAAAATCATCAACCAAAAGTAGAATTGTTGGTCATAGTATAAAATTGTACTTTAAATAACTCGTTGGTATTATTATTTTCTTTTGAAATTATTCTTGTTCTATTATTCAATAGAGAAATGAAAAAAATATTCTTAAAAACGAGATATTTCTCTGGTTTGAGACATTATCAATATTGATATTTACCTTTTAACTGTTGATGATGGATTTTTTCATCATTGCAGTCCTGAAAGACTATACATAGAAATATATAGAATTTCCGTTTTAGTGTGATTTATTGCATCTCAGTTCTGTCAGGGCCTTTAATAAACAAATAGATTACTTGCAATGGACAACTTGCAATGGATTATCTTACAATGGATTATCTTACAATGAACAAGGGCCTTTATCTGATGGATAACTATGACTCTTGTCACCAAATGGGTTCACCATCTGTTTATTGAGTAACGAAGTACATGGAATTCATTGGAAAAATAGATTGATGTAAGGGAGATAACTTGAAATCACTGCACCTGAGTTGATCGGCAAGGATAGACATACACTCGTAAATACACACACTTGCGCATACCCACGTATGCACACACACATACAGATAAATTTTTACCTCCTCAGACTCGGTGCTATTTTTATTACAAAAGCCTAATTTATTCTGATATATATCCCACATGAAATTTCTTTGTCCCAGATTTTCTCACTCTAGCAGTGAATTAGATATTCGAAACAACTGGTAAAATTAGGCCTTTCAGATGGTGCTATGGTGAACACGCCCGTCCCACGCTACTTCTGGGTTCGATTATTAAGTAAATTATTCTTAATAATTAATGTATCCTAATTTTAAGTTTTAAAAGTCTCAATTTCAGTCAAGCTGTTTTGATATGCGAGAATCAAACCTGAAGTCTTGAGAGTTTCTACAGGGTAATTCTTATTCTGATGTCATCATAGGACGATGAATCAACCAATCGGATAATCCAATTTGAGTGCAAATAAATCAACAAAGAAATAAAAAGAAACATTTGCATTGAAGCTCAATATCATATTATATTATCATACTTATGATAATGAGTATAGTTATATTTAGATCGTGTGATGATTAGTACGTTTGCCTCACACGCAGAAGGATTTAGGTTCGATTCCGAGTATGACTGTAGTTTGTGGTAAACTCTTCATTTGGATAAATTCCGCTGTGGACTTGGCGGCTAATTGAGTGCATCCTAAGCTGTGTGATAAAGATGTAAAATAGGAATGGAGTCAGCCCCCCCCCCATTAAAAAAGGATAGTAGCAAACGAAAGAGAAACCTTTGGGTCGCTACTAGCGCAGTGCTAGTCTTTGATTTGGACTGACATGTATTGATGCATGCTTTATAGACAGTGAAAACTATGATTGTTCCAGAGAGGCTGACGAGATATCTTGAAATACATTGCTTTGTTTCTGTAGCAGCTGAGATATCTCCCAAGGAATTCCCTTTTTCTTCTTACGAATCTCCGAGCCCTTCTTTCTCTTATTTTCTCAGTGAGTGATATAAAATGATTCGTAGAGGGTAATGAAGGCAGTGAAAACAATGGCTGCCCCGGAGAGACTGACGTGATATCTCTAGAGAAATTTATTTGTTTAAAGTCACCTTACACTACCAGTGAGAAAAAAAGGCAAAAGGCAGTGAAGGTAGTGACAGCAATTATTGTTTCGGAGCAGCTGACGAGATACCTCAGGGATATGACGTCATCCTCAAATATCCTGGTCCGAAGTGGTTAAGTAGTCTGCAATCTCATGGGAGACCATTATTGGATTAGGTTAATTTCTATTCCATTTATAGTTTTGACCAAGTTTGAATGTCATTTATTTTTTTGACAGAGGCAGTTAAGTGATAATTCGAAAAAAAAAAGCCTCTGTCAGTCTCAGCGACAAGATGCTCGCGTCAGAAATCCCTCTCTCCACAGAAAGGAAAAATAAGTCAAGAAAATTAGAAAAACCAAAGAAGCAGCACATACAGTTATAAGATATAATCTGTTAAGAGCCTTTGAGTCAGGCGTAGCTATAGATGATTTAGTACTAATCTGAGGTATCAATGCCGTCTGATATTTGACATAATGGCCCTAGCAAAAGAAAGTGATGCTAACAATGTGAGATATAGATGGATAGATGGAGAGAGAGAGAGAGAGAGAGAGAGAGAGAGAGAGAGTAAAAGATGAAAGAGATAGATAGATGGATAGAGAGGAGAGGGATATATATATAAATAGAGAGAGGGTACATATACAGAGAGAAAGAAGAAGATGGAAGAGATGAGTTGATGGATAAAGGAGAGAGGGTAGATAGATAGATAGATATAGAGATAGAGATAGAGAGAGAGAATATCCGAAACATATTTTTCCCTCTTCATTCAATTTATATGCATTTGTCAGACATCATATCCGCATACTTATATATATATATATATGTGTGTGTGTGTGTGTGTAGAGAGAGAGAGAGAGAGAGAGAGAGAGAGAGAGAGAGAGAGAGAGAGAGAGTGTGTGTGTGTGTGTGTTTGAGAGAGAGAGAGAGAGAGCGAAAGATCCTGCTGAGGACAGAGAGAGAGAGAGAAGATTGACTCTACAGATAGAAATGAAATGTCAACAGTAAAGAAAAAAAGAAGAGACCCACCATCACAGTCAATAATTGAACAACCGTGAAAGATTGAGGCCTTTAAAAAATCCATCGAAGTATACACATAGACACAAAGAAATATCTAAAATGAAGTTAAAACACATCTAGATACATTTAGTTTTAAAAAGCGTTTAGTTGAGTGCTGATGCCAATTTTCAAGTCCGTAGACAAAACATATAAACAGATACACAGACGACTAAACAATGCATATATATATATATATATATATATATATATATATATATATATATATATATATATATATATATGTGTGTGTGTGTGTGTGTGTGTGTGTGTTATTTTGCCATCCACAGACAGCTGTTTCGTTGTGTTACAACTCTTCAGTGTGACTATATATATATATATATATATATATATATATATATAAGTAAAGAAGTAAAGGACTGAACCCTTCTCAATCTTTGATGATCACTGTTCTTCGGAGGGACATGGTACTGAGTGATGCTTGGCAGAGATTATCCTCTGAACTTGTTACGTGAGAAAGGTGGGGTTCTAATAGAGTGAGTGACGAGAGTCAAACTTTAGATCTAGCAAAGATATAAAGCTTAGTATATATATATATATATATATATATATATATATATATATATATATATATATATATATATATATATATATATATATATATATGTATATATTCAATTATAATTAGAGAATATTTTTCTGATAATTTATTCTACTTACTAGTTTCGATTACTGTCATCATCAAAGTTTGAATTTAAATGAAACTCTTTCTTCTAGCTGATATTGTCGGTTGATAGCATCACACTTTGATAACTTTGAAGACGATGATGGTCGAAACTAGTCAGTAGGATAAATCATTTGAAACTTATTTTCACATTTTCATTCAATGTATATATATATTTGCCGGATATCATATCTGCACACTTTTTTTCCTTCAATAATCTTTCGATCTCTCTCCCTCTCTCCACTTCTCTCTCTCTCTCTATATATATACATGTGTGAGTATGTCTGTGTGTGTCATCTATTAAAGAAAGCCAGATTCAAGAAGATAGAGAGGGAATTTCATCTGAACCAATATGAGCAGTAAAAAAAAAAAAAAAATTCTCTAGAATTATTTCCGATGAAAATAGACAAAAAGAGAAACAATACCATCGGCCAATTTCTTTTGATACCGACGACGCAAATCGACGAGAATCGATATATATCGGAAATCTGGGAGACTTATGATATAATTTTATTATATCTGAGATTACAGCCGCTGGTCTTATTCGATTGGTAAAAAATCTGCTGCCTCTATTGTCAAATGCTATCAAAATGAGGACCACTACTCGTACTGTTGTCAGATCAATCCTCACTGGGTGCCGCACTATTTCTACACAATGACGAAGCTAAGCTTAGTAAATATTACCTTTGCTGGTTACCAAATTAGTGCCGTAAACTATACATTTGTGTAATGAATTGATTTCCCAAAGGGAGTCCCAACTATTTTGGAGCCAAGCCCAATCCTAACAGAATAGGGAGTTACACTTTTAAACGTCAGTATGTTGGTTGACCAATACTGTCAGAATTGAACAGAAGGGGAGGTAATCCAAGTTTCATCTCAGAGACTTACCCAAAACAGGCATTGGAATAGTTCCTTTCTTTCCTTCTCTCTCTTCTCCTCTGCTCTCCGTTTTGTTCACCTCTTACTCTTTCTTTCTTTTCTTCTTTCATTGCTTCTCTCCTTCTCTCTCTTCTTCCCTCTTTCTTTCCTTCTTTTTTTCTTTACAGGCTGTCACTGAGCGGGGTATTACTTTGTTGAGCTTATTAATATTTACCTTACTGACCACGAATAGAAACAAAATTTAATACAAAAATGAGTGGATGTAGGGAAAACAGAAAGGAAAGAAAAAAAGAAGAAAGAAAAATGCCTGGATAAGAGAAGAGAATAAAAAAGGAAATAGACTCGCCGTCACAGTCAACGATTGGACAACCGTAGCGTCAAAATTTGAAGTCTTGTCAAAAGATTCCATCAAAGAATAAATATGGTCAGAATAAACTTTTTTCATGACGTCACTGGGGTTTTACATTGGAGAACATCTAAAAAAGAACAAAAATTGCATTATGATTCACCAGAATCCAGATATACCCATCAAAATAAGATCCTCCTAAAGTCAGAAGAGCTTTTTGCCCTCAAATCAAGAATGTCTTTTTTAGAAAGGGCTCTAGTGGATTACTGATGCCAATTTTCAAGTCAGCATACAAAACGGTATGACCAGGAACCCTGGAAAACGCAAAAAAAAACACATACCCATATAACAAAATGAACTGAACCTTTTGCCACTTTTGGTGGCTACGATCATTCAACAAAAGCCATAACTGAGATGAATCAAAAAATGATGAAGAAAAAAGGTCGAAAGAAACCTTCTTGGCGGTAACCATGTCCGCCACGCAAGAAATTGTGGGCAGAGAATTATGAGAACGGTCTTGGAATGGATCTGAAAACGAAAACAAAAAGGGTAGAAGAAAAAGAGAGATGGACAGAAAGAAAGAAAGAAAGAAAGAATGAAAGGGAGGGAAAGACAGAGAGGGGAGAAAGAAAGAACGTCCAGAATAGATTAGACTGGAAAGGAATTAAGAAGATCACAGGAGAAAAGCTTCCGAATTAAAGAATGAATTTATCCTCTTAGAATAATCCCAAATCCGATTTCCAGGATGTTGATGTCGCTAAAATGCAAGAACTCGGATACTAAGCGGCAAGGTCAGAGCCTGATGGCTCCTGCCACGCGAAGGATAAATAAATTTGTATGGGCAGCCAATATATCCTACAGACAGCACATTCATAGGAGGAATTAATTGAGTTGGACAGACTGGAAGTTCTGTAAACACTCGGTATAACAACAACCATTCTAACGGCATCTGTTCTAACGGAACTATACAATGACACACGTGTTTTGATGTCACTTCTGATTTTATATTCCCGCAAGACTATCGTTGGAGATAATACCTTATCCCGAGCGAATTACATTATGAATAAATTGCTTGCCGTATGTTGTAATTTGCATGCCATGTTTTTTAAATCTATTTGCTATAACGGCAGATTTCTTGAAATGATACTCTTGGAGCTGTATTTTTTTGTTTTGTATTTCCTGAATATTGAACTAAACTAAAAGCAAAATTTAATAACGATTAAAAAATATGGAAGCGCCCGATACTGAATGATGGGCGATAATCGGATCGACACATTGGTTTTTCTTGGGCATGAATATTGAAAAGAGTCTCACTACCCCACAAAAAATGTACAGATATTAATACTCAAAAGTCGGTTTCGCAGATAAAGAAATTTTTTGCTCCCCCAAAATTACAAATAACATTCGACCCATGTTTCACCATGCGCTGACAAACAGGTGCGACTGGAGACAAATGAATGAAAGAAAAAATACATTGCATTAATATAACCGCCGACCACGGAGTTGGACGAAACATGTCAGGAAGTCCCACGATGAATGCAAAGATACACACTGTAGACTCTAGTTCGATTTTGATTTGAATTGCATATCCACACACACACACACACACACACACACACACACACACACACACACATATATATATATATATATATATATATATATATATATATAATATATATATATATATGTGTGTGCGTGTATGTGTGTGTATGTGTGTGTATAATGATTTTAAAGACATTGAAGGGAGAACTATATTCCGTCCGGCACCGGTGTTTACCGATTAGCATATTGAACAGCCCTAGATAACATTCTGCCTTGGTATACCGGTGCTGTTACCCAAGGTGGTAAGAGCAGAGTCGCATATAGGCTATCTTCCTTGGAGAACGTGAGTTCGAGTCCCGCACAGAACTCATTTTCTTTCGCTTCTCTAATGATTTTATAATTATCATATTCAGTCGAATATCAACTGTTTATTCAATTTATATATATATATATATATATATATATATATATATATATATATATATATATATATATATAAAATCAGTTATACAATGTCCGATATGTGGAGGGTTTATTCAATCACATATATACATATTTGTTGTATCTTGCTTAGTTTCACAACCTCACTCACTCGAGGTTACAAATAGCGAAGAAATCAACAGAAATGAGAGGATTAACGAAAAAGTCTTTTAGTGGTTCAGAATTTTGAAATTCCTGTAATTAGCTGATGCATATCAAAACATAAAAGAGGAGAAAAAAAGTTCTAAATTTGTTTCTCAAAATAAATTCTTAAAAGCTCCTTTCAACTCATCGTCATTAATAATTCGTTCGTTTAATAGGAATCAACAGTGGACATGTTGATCACATTTGTTAAAAATGTCTTATAAGCTATTCGAGACAGTTTATTTCGTTGTTGTCTAATCTGAAACTGTGCGTTCATCGGGCAAAGAGTTTAACAGCTTGTCAAGTTCTTGTTCGAATGAGTTTGTTCTGACACCAGTTCTGTTTTTGATGGGCATTGGTAAACCATAAAAGAGTTTAGGATGACGAACGGCAGGGTCATTTTCCGTCAGACTCGTCATTTTGTACGTGTATCTACACTTTGCAAGTGTATTCTAGAAATATGGACAATATCATTTATTCCTTTCAAACCTTGCTTTTGTGATTAGAGCAGATATAATTCTCGGTCGGGCAATGGGCAAATTTGCACATTTTTAATCACATAAAGTATGAAAAACTTGACTTTATCTTTCCACCATAACGAGAACAAGAACAATGAGAACAATCCCCGCCAAAATCAGGGATGTGAACCGATGTGTAAAATCAACACCCCTAACGTGATCTGAATTCACGACAAACAGGAGGATGTCTTACTGACTGAGCTGAATTGACAATTCTTAGATATGAACAAAAATTTATCACACAGATACCCTTGGGCTTATTTCATTTTAAATACTCTTATTAAAAAAGCATACATATTTTTGTAATTTTTTACTTATCATACGTACAATACAAAAGTTTCAGTAATCATCCTCTGTCAGAATAGAAGTTGGGGTGGATTTTAGCCCTGCAGCAGCCAGGCTTGTTACATATGAATATCAATATACTAATCACAAAAGCAAAGTTTGAAAGTGAATCATTCAGTTATCCATTTATTGAATATAATGGCTACCTGGCTATATCAAATGATATAGTCTTTTTTAACACTATTCTATTTTCAAAGATAAAATTCAATTAACTCATATCCTCTTGAAAATTTCATTTAAAGTTCCGAGAATTGTCCCTTCAATTAAGTAGCTATAACACAACGGTAAAATTCACCAATCCCATTTAAAAAACTATTGACCTTATTTTTCTTTCGAACATATTCCGATAACTTATTCCAATAATTTATCACTCTTTCGCTGAAAAAAAATATCAAGGTCTGACAATCTTTATGATCTATGAATTAAATTGTTTGTTCGGTGGAAAGGTTAAATTTATTTTTTCTTGCCGTAGTTTTCGAATCCGTTTAAAATTTCGAATGTCTCTATCAAAAATAATGTTCGTTTTCTCTACATCTTACACATAAGCAATCACAAAATAACACTCACGATTCAAGAACAAAAATCGCGCTGCACGACGTTACTTATTATTTTCAGATGTGATAGTCTGTTTTCAGTGTGCTGAAAGTTATGTAATGTGATTGCTTATTGAAGACCAATTTTCAGAATGGAATATCGATTTCCATCGAAATTTCGTCTGAAAAGTTTTTTTTTTTTTTTTCAACGTTCGGAGGGCGGTGCAAACAATTGAAGTCGACAAACCAAACACAATCTTTAATTAGGATAATTGTCTGAAGTGCATTCTGAATAGGTAAGTGGATAAATCTTGAGTGACAGATTTTTTTTTCAAAGACTTAATGTTTGAATAGACAACCACGTCTGGTTGGTCATTCGATAGAAACTGTCACATGTTGGGCGGGAGTGATTATTTTTTTTTTTTAAATTGAAAAAGAGGTGATCAATGAATAACTTACTTTTCTCGCTCCTTTTCTTGGCCCGGGATCACTAAAAAAAAAAGTTCGGATCGTCAGAAAATGAAACTGTAAATTTACATTGTAAATAGACCTCCCTAACTGAAAACCCATATTGAGGTGGGGGGTGTTAAAAAAAAGTTTTTTTCCCTAGACATCATCATCATCATCATCATCACCATCATCATCATCATCATCATCATCATCATCAACAACAACAACAACAACAGCCGCAGCAGCCTTTTTGCGTCCGTCGTTGGACATAGACCTGCCTAAAGATTCGCCATACCTCTCCATCGTGGGCGTCACGGAGCCAGTACTTTCTGAGCTTATCTAGTTCGTCACGCCATCTTATATTTTGTTGATCACCGTTTCGCATTCAATTTCTGGGGATCCAAACATGACCAGTCCATTGTCATTTAAAGTTTCCTTATGGATTATATGATTTTCCCCTTATATGCTGTGCTGTCTTGTGATCTCTCTATGATATGTCGAGTTTGATATTCTCATTTACACGTTGTATGGTTCTCAGTCTGCGAGTCTGTCTTTTGGTTAGGTTCCATGATTCCGCTCCATAGGTGACTATTGGGAGGATCCATTTATTGTAGACCCTTCTTTTTAGGACTAATGGGATTTTCTTGTTCTTGGAGGTTGAGAGTGCCCTACCAAAAGCTTGATGTCCCAAATTGTGCAACACTAGCTCACTAATCATCAACACAGAGGGAAGATGCCGATATATTTGTCAAGTTGAGTTTAGTCAGGAGATGCGAGTAGCATAGTGGTCGATGGCGTCCACGATGGAATGGGCGAGCCAGGTTCAGACTCTGGTCACGGCTGTTTACGTTCACTTCGCTCAAATGCACTTCTTACCCTCCTAGCTGTAGGTGAAGTAGCAGTGCAGACTGGGATTTCTATCCATAGGGATAGTAAAAGAGAAGGACAACATATGCCAAACTAGGGAGCAAAGCCCCCACCTCACCCAAGTTGGTTGGTTGGTTGGTTACTTAGGATCATGCATTTATATTTTCAACCCTCTAGCTCCATTGGGACCGCTTGTAGGCGCCACACTCACATAGCCAGTTAGCTATCCAGCTAGACCAACTTAAAAACTGAGGAAATCAATATTGATGGTTTCAATTGATTGCTTCTAACCATCTAGTGTTTACGTCCTTATACATGGAGTTATTATCTGCTAGTGCAAGAATTGGTGTCAACGCCCACTTTCACGTCGAAAAATTTACCACCGCCCACCTGTATAGTAGATATTCAAAAGAATACCAAAAGTTGTTTTTTTTTTTTTTGTTTAACTCGAAGACAATAATGATCGACTTTCACTGTAGGTTTACATAACGTGCGATATCTCAGTGCTGCTTGGTAAATTAATGATAGAAAATGTTGCTAATATCTATTGTTAATTATTGACTTTGATACTAAAAATCCTATATTGCCCACTAAAATTTCTGCACCTTTGCTCACCATTCATCCAAGAGTTGAAATCGCCCACCAGTTGAGAAACCATGGGCAAGAAAGTTTCGTATTTCCCCACGGGTGCAAGTTCCAAGTGTTCGAGCTCAAGTAAATGCTAGATTTCTGAATCCTGATTTTTAAGGTATGAAGGCCCCCCTTACATAAAAGATAGGCACCATAAAGACTTTGACATTGTGTTATATTAAGTTTATTCCCGATTTTGGTTATATTTGGCCTGCTGTTTGGATTATTTACGTTTTTCACAGCGCCGTCGACTCTCGGTGTTCGAGCTAAGATAAAAGACTGGATTTTAAATGCTGATTTTCACTGCGAGAAAGCTTTGTGCAAAAATGGGTATTTCACAGTTTGTTTGTCTGTCAATGGCTGAATCTGAATGGCGTTTGATAATTGTTTAACGTAACCTAATCGATAAGGTGCTGGCCATGTCAGACAAATTCCCGAAGATACAAGAGGCGAGTTCAAATCTTGTCGTAAGCTATTACTTTATTTCCGATCCATGCCGTTTATTCAACAATCATAGACGACTTGTCTGGTGCGATAAAAAGCAACAATACAAGATGAAAAAGATTAGTCAAAAATCAATAAGGACAATACTTCATCTGAGAAACTTGTTCATCTTGGGTGTATCAAACTTTGAAAGGATAGAAGACTGACGGCATCCATTTTCATTCATTCATTATTTAATTTTTAGACTTGTAATTAAACTGATTGTCTCTTTTTCTTTGGACATGTTTCTTCTTATTCAATTTATCAAATACATCGCCTCTCTTGCCACGACTACAGTTTTGTCTTTCGATTGTGCTTTTATCTCGCCATACTGGCTATTTTCAATTGGTTCCTTTCATACCCTTTCTCTTTCTTTTCTTTCTCCTTTTTCCCCCCAAGAACTTCCTCCTTCCTTTCTTTATCCATTTCTCTTGAAAGCACTCTTCTTCTTTTTTTAGCGTTCTTTGTTTTTTTCAAACTTTCGCCCAAGTTTCTACCGCAGTGAAAAAAGTGTTACGATGTCCAGCAGAGAATTTAAAAAAAACCTAAGATCGATAAATTATTACTACCCTCACTATTTACCAGTTCCTAAGAGCATCGAAAAAAAGGAAGAATGAACTGCCTTTTTTTCCTCCTATCCAACTTGTCAGATCTTACACAGAATTTTTTATTAGGTATCAATACATTGAAAAAAAAGTGTTACTTACTACAACTTAAAAAACTACTCTAAATTGTCACAAGTATATTTATTAGTTCATCTCAAAGTAATATTAATTATAGTTAATCATACATTTACTTCGAGACAAACTAATAATTAGTAAAAAGTTAACAGATCCTTTTTTCAACAAAGTAATTTGTTCAAGTAGATCCAAAGATTAACCTCGAAATACTTGTTTCGTTGTAAGCCATTTGTAAAACGCTCCTATGGCACCTTATTTAATCATTGACGTGATTCAAAACCCTAAATTGTTACAAGTAAAAGTATCAGTTTACCCTAAAGTTATGTTTAATATACATTTTTTCCAACAAAGTTATTTTTTTAAGTTGGTCCAAACAAACAGTTTTTTTCAGTATGCACCAAGAACAAGAAAATACTCACCAAATTTCGGAGAGTAAGCTCTTCGCCGTTTGTCCGTTCCGTCTTTTTGAACCATTCATGAAATTACCTTTCCCCAAACGTGATTTGAAATCATGACCGAGTGATTGGTAGCCGACTCTCTAACCGACCGAGCCAAACTTACAAGTCTTCCGTATCTGCAGATTTATTAATCATTTACACGATACAAAAGTTGCAGTAATCATCTTAGGCCGGAATGGAAATATGAGGGGAGTTTGACCCTGCAACAGTGATCATTGCCACTGGTTACGAATATGACAACTCTTAGTAAAGCACACTGTGATGTGTCTACCATGGTGCATTGTGTGCATGAGAAAGGACCGGGGGTACAGTCCGGTCTTAGCTTGGTGAGATACTGTATTAATCGGCGGCAGAACATTATAGACTGAAGCAGTCGCATAACAATTTTGTGCCTGCATACATCATCATCGTCATCATCAGTCTGTTAGCATCCCTCGTTGGACAAACACATTCATCAAGATTAGCCAGACCTCTTCATCATCAGGATCGCAGAGCCAGTATTTTCTAATTTTATCCAGCTCGTTACACCATCTCACATTTTGTCTACATAACCTCGCACCTGATCTCTGGGAACCTATGTTGTGAGTCTTGATATCCAGCAGTTATCTGCTATTCTTATAATATGTCTAGCTCATTGCCATTTGAGTTTTCTGACAGTTTCTATGGTTTCCAGAACCCCTGTTATTTCTCTAAAGCTATTTTCTGATCTCTCCATGTGATTTTTTAGCATGATTCTCGCATGTACACGTTGCATGGTTCCCAGTTTGAGGGTCAATCTTTTGGTTAGTTTCCATATTTCAGCTCCTTATATGACCATCGGTAGGATACATTGGTTATATACCCTTCTTTTTAGGGCTAGAGGAATTTTCTTATTCTTAAAAGTCGAGCTTGCTCTACCAAAAGCTTTCCAATGCAATGTGATTCTTCGCTTGATTTCATCTTCTTTTGATGACTTCTTTGAGACTCGCTGTCGTTGGTAGATGGAGCAGTCTACTTTCTCCAACTCGGCATTATCAATTTCGATCGTTGTGTCTTTGTTCACGACATGTTTGTTGTACATGACATTTATTTTGATGAAGTTCATCAGGAGACAAACACTTCTTGCTTGCTTCATCTAGTTATTTGGAGACCGTGAATGTTTTTGGCAAAGAGAACGATGTCGTCAGCAAATCTGAGATTACTTAGGTATTCTCCGTCTATCCTTCATGTTTTCATTCTAAGTTTCAGAAGATCATCTCAAAGCAGGCTGTGAAGAGTTCGGGTGAGTTTGTATTACCTTTTCTCACCCCTTTTTCTGGTTGGAAGGGCTCAGAGTGTTTATGTTATGTTATGAAGGAACTGCTGTGTCGGTAGATATGTTGAAGTACTCTCACATATACGGGGTTTATACTTTGTTGTATTATTGCGTCAATGATTTTAAGGATTTCCACTGAATCGAATGCCTTTTAAAGTCAATAAATTCTACAGCTAGAGGCGTTATATATTCTACTACTCTCTCTTTTAGTTGAACAGAGATGGTCTATGGTTGAGTAACTTTTTCTGGAGCCAGCTTGATCCCCTGGTTGGTTTTAGGTAGGGGATTCGGTAGGTGATCACTTCAGTGAAGAGTTTGTAGATACAGATTAGTGGACTTATTGGCCTTTAGTTGTTGAGGTCTTTCGGGTTTCCTTTTTTGTTCAACAGCATTATGATTGCGGTGTGGACTTTACTTTGTTTGATGCATAAGTTGAATAGAATAGCTAGTTTTGAGATGACTTTTCCAGCTTATTTGAGTAGGTTGATAGTGATGTTATCGGTTCTGGGGGCCTTTCCTTTGTTTGTTTGATGGCTTGCTTGTCTTCTTGCGGAGTAACTTTTGGAAAATCTTCGAATCGATTACTCTTGGTCCGTGTTTCCTATTCATCTTTCTGTGCCCTTTGGTGGAATAGAAGTCATTGTAAAATTCCTGGACACGTTCGACAATTCTGTTCTTATCCATTGTCGGTTGTCCATTTGCTTTGAGCACACTAGTTATTTGTTTTCTTCCTGTACTGGGAGATTTTTCAATAGAATTGAATCTTCTACCTTTTCCGAAAATACTTTCTATGACTGCTGTCGTGTATCTTCTTTTGTCTCCTCTTCGTTTCCTTTGGATAGTTTTGCTCCGTTCTGTTGCCTCTATCTTTTCTATTGTTGGTGGTGGTGGCTTGAGGTTCCTTCGTTTTTACACGTTTCTTGGTTTCTTCTGAGAGCTTGCCAATGGTTTTCGAGCTCTTTTAATTAGATATACTGGCGACTTAAGTTAGGGAGGTTGTCATATTGTTCCTGAGCTCATTGACGTTATTTTCTGGTTCAGTGAGGAGTTCATATCTGTTTTTTCAGTTCCAGTTTGAAAGGTCGATTGAGCTCTTTTGGAACAGTAAGTAGTTGCAGTCTGGTGTTGAACATTTTCCTGCCTTCTTTCTTGGTGTCGATTTGAATTTTCCATCTTATGATTCTGTTGTCACTTCATGCATTGAATTTATTTAGGACCTGCATATCTTTAACGATGTCGCTCTTGTCCGCTAGGATGTAGTCTATTTAATTCTTATTTTCTCGTAGCTCTCACTTTCTCATTTCCTGTCTTATTTTTCTTCTGCTTCATTCTTCATGCTTCTAAAATGTCATTTAAAGTGTCAACATATTTTTTTCAGTTTTTAAGATCGGCTGGCCATGTCCTGTGCGTACAGATCGTATCAATGGAGCAAGAAGGTTGGAAATTCAAACGTTTACTCCTCAGTACAAATCCACAAACTCAGGGATAGGGGTCCACACCCTGGTTTAGAGTAAGTGTTTTACCCAACACCATTTGTTTTGTGTACAGACTTGAAAAATTGACATCAGTACTCAACTATACCCCTTTAAAAAGATTTTTTTCTTATTTTTGGAAAAAAAAAGTCTTTTTTGACGGGTCTATCAATAACAGGCAGATTCTACCCAAGACTATAAAGCCCATTGCTGGGAGGGGTAGTAATTGATTCATACCTTTCCCAGTGGCATTATTGCCAAGTGAACGTGCCTCCCCCCCCACTCATCTTCACTGTGGCTTTGCCTTAGTAATTGATGCAAATAAAATCTGTATGGAATTAGTTGGTAGCTCAAACATGGTTACCTCCCTTGATTGCAAAGCGGAAGAAACGGCAAGTCACAGCAAGAAAATAAAATTACATTGGACGAAGGAAGGATTAAATACAGAAATTACCAAGGATCATTGGGAAAATGAAATTGTGAATCGTTACTATGGCAACACATTTTATCGTAACGATAAGGTAAATTGAATACTGAAAGAAAAAAAGATAATTGAAACACCTGCATGAGAAACAAGTTAAAACATGCACACATATGCAACATATATATATATATATATATATATATATATATATATATATATATATCATACATACATATATGTTTAGAGAGAGAGAGAGAAAGTAAGCATATGTATGTATTTGTATATATATTTAATTACTTTTTCAATTTGAGTTTGATAAAATAAGTTTAACTCCACACACGATAACACACACCAAATATATATATATATGTATATATATATATATATATATATATATATATATACATATATATACATATATATATTGTTAAAAGTTAGAAAGGTTTATATATATATATATACGCAGACGGAAATACATATATGTGTCTGTGTGCGTACATGTACACACGTATGTATGCGAGTATGTGCCTATTTGTATGCACGAGTACACATAAAATTCTATTATATTTTCATTTTTACTTTCCATATTTCTGTAACAGAGAAAAAGTATCACTCAACTTTGTATACATAGTTTTTCAATTTCATTATGGATATATATATATATATGTATATATATTTTTTCATACACACACACACACACACACACAAATATCTATATAAAAATATATCATATTAATGTATGTTCGTGCGGCCCTGAGTGCACACCAAGGACAAATGAATTCTAGATCATATGAACAGTATACAAGGCAGTATATATATATACATATATATATATATATATATATATATATATATATAAACTATCTGTAAATGGACAATTTATATCCGACAGAATACGATAACTATAGCGACTTTTTATTTGGAATTTATTGTTCCGTACCGATTTCACTCATTAGCAAATTGAATGGCCTTAAATCGTGTAAATGAATGAAGAAATGAGGGTTGTACAGGGATCGAACCTGTGACCACCTTGGAAACAGCCTTATACGCTGGCTCAGCAGATGTACTCATATTATTCGTTTCATTATTTGATCGTTATTATCATTGGCATCGAAGAAGAGAAATTTTTTCTGTGAAACGAAAAATACGACTATGAATACAACTATTAAGTTTCATTAATCGCGACAGACAAGGAACGTTTTTCAGTCGTTTTTCTTGTTGAGTCTGGTTCAAATTGATGTAAAATTGACCATAGTTTTAATGAAACTTGAAGAAACCTAATACTTAATATATATATATATATATATATATATATATATATATATATATATATATATATGTGTGTGTGTGTGTGTGTGTGTGTGTGTGTGTGTGTGCAATAAGCCTACTTATAAGTTATATATATATGTGTGTAAGTTTGTTTTGTCAGTGCTAATCATAACATTATGGCTTCAGATGACCGTGCTGCGATAATCTTCCAGCGCTTTGAGACGTACTTATCAGATGTGTATCTCTAATCTCACTTTCGCCTATATTTATAGTGTTTCTCTTTTATCTCGGTTTCTCTCTTTCCTTTCCTTCTTTCTTCATTACTTTTCTTTTTCCTTTCTTTATTTCTACTTTTCTTTTTCTCTTCTCTCTCCTCATTTCGGTTCTCTTTACTTTCCCTCTCTTATCTCTTTTTCCCTTGTCGTTCTTTCTTTTCTTTCACCTACCTCCTCTTTTCTTTTCTTTCTTTCTTTAAGAGACTGTCAACCAAAACTGTCAACAAAACTGTGTACATAGTTTTCCACAGTTTGCAAGTGATTCAGACTGGCTGGTCATCCTGTTCCCAATTTATTTAATTGATCACCCCCGACATGACATTAGCCACGCAGCCGTTTCTATTGAGTGACTAACGAGACCAATATTTTTTCTTTTGTTCTCGTCCAAAGGAACACTGGAAAGAAAATGTTTACTTGGTCCTACTTGAAAGGATTACTTTGTTGAAAGAAATTTGATAACCTAAATTTATTAGTTTGTGTCGAAGATAATTTATTATCATATGATAAATATTACTTTTAGACAGACTAATAAATTTACGTTTAACAAGTGTATTTTTGTTAAAGATTTACTACATAATACTTTTTTTCAGTGAAGAAGCTGCAAAATATACGTGCAGCAAATTTCGAAAACAAACGTTTTAACTTTTTTTCCATCCACGAAAGAAATAGAGTCTTACGGAAATCAAAATTCCTTTGGCGAAATATCGATCTTGGGTTTTTAAAATCATCTGCTGGACGAGTTGTGTGTATGTTTGTGTGTGATTTTGATACTTCAAGATATGTATGTGTGCATCTATCTACACACACACTCACACTTATATATATATATATATATATATATATATATATATATATATATAATGGAAATTTACGTGCACATACAAAGTAGGTAAACACACTCACACACATACATACACACACACACATATATATATATATATATATATATATATATATATATATATATATATATATATATATATATAGAGAGAGAGAGAGAGAGAGATATCCTTAAAAGTCAACGAATACTTAATCGTTGGAATACATACAATACAAAAGTTGAGGTAAACATCTTCAGTCAAAATATAAGTAGGAGTGGATTTGTGCTCTGCAGCAGTCAGGCTTGTTCAAAATTTGTCTTGGCTGCCATTAGCTGCTATAATCTTCTCTCTTGCCATCGTCCGCGCGCGGTTTCTACGTGAAACCGCATGTACGACTTCACTAACACACCTGGTTTCATACTAGCTGTATAGTATGAGAAATAAGTCGTTCCCAGACCAAGTTTTAATGGATTTTCGTGGTTTTTCTTACGTTGAGTTTTATTTGAATTGTTCGATCCTGAGTTCCTTTTTATTAGCCAACTGAATCAGATCACGCCAAGAAATTCAACGAAGTAGAAGTCTCTTAAGAAGGAGATTCGATGCAAGAACAACGATAAACGAAAAGGAAATAGAAATGAGACTCTCTTAGAACTGAGATCATAGATAGATAGATATGGGTACACTGAGATAGATAGATAGATAGATGGAGGGTGGCTACAAACAAATCGCGGGAGAAGAGGGAAAGATGATTATACATACCTGACAATTTTAAAGAAGAAGAAGAAGAAGAAGAAGAAAGAGAGAAAGAGTGGGAGAGAAAGAATAAAGAGAGAGAGGGGGGACTATGTATAAATAATGATAGAAGAGTGAATGAAAAATAGCAAGTAATCTCAGAGCACACACACACACCCATATTATATATATATATATATATATATATATATATATATATATATATATATATATATATATATATATATATATATATATATATACACATAAAGAAAAGGATATATGTGATCCTATAGAATGAATTATGAATTACGTTATATTAAAGAGAAACTTATTTGAAATGATCTCCCGTCATTACACGGTAAAGGTATCACTCAACCTGAACAACGTGAATAGAATAAAATGCATTACCATTGGCTGTTCAGCTCAATGGTAAGAGCATCGCTACATTGAAACGGCTATCATTTTCTTCAATTGCTCTTTTTTATTTACGTTGTCTGGGTTGAGTGGTAATGAGGGAAGATCATTTCAATTAAGTTTCTATATACTTTATAATACACACACACACACACATACACACACATACACACACACATATATATATATATATATATATATATATATATATATATATATATATATATATGTCACTGGTTCGATTCATGCAGCAGCCCCATTTTCGTTAGTTGTCTATTCCATTTACGTTGTCTGGACCAAATGATACATTCACTGTGCAATAACGGTAGATAATTTCAAATAAGAGTTTCTATGAAATATAACGGAGTTTATAATCATTCCGTCCGATCATATACCAATCTCCTTACAATATATCTATCTATCTATTTATCTCTCTCTCTCTCTCTCTCTCTCTCTCTATATATATATATATATATAGTAAAGTAAGCTTCCTTAAGTTCATACGTGAATTGATGCTAGAGAGATAGATAGATAGATAGAGTGAAAGAGATGGCAAAAAGAAGAAAGTAAGGAAAGGTTGGTTATTAACGGTAAATCAAAACAAGTCGTGACAAAAGAGACAATGTAAGTTAATGCTAAATTGGCCCCTTAGTTTTTGTCCGGCAGCGTTCAGGTTTCTCTATTTGTTTTTTTAAAACTCTGATTTATTCATTGATCATTCCTCTCTGAAATTATTTAATCGATCACCCCAGCACATCATGTTGCCAAAAGACGCTGGTCACGTGACGGTTTCAATTGAGTGACTCACCGAACTAATCCATTCAAGAATTCGTTTTAACCGTGTATATGATGTTCGCAGTTATCATCTTTTCTATTGAATTCACCCAGATGTTTTCACTTCATTTTTATCGTTATTTCAATCGAATGTTTTGACTTCATATGGAATCTATTTATTGTGAACGCGGCTCATTAACAGGGAATTAGTGATGAAAACTCACTTCTACTGTTACAGCAGCGGTTCTCAACCCTTTTCGAGTACCTTCTCACCTGTAGAGTAAACATCCAAAATGACTTCAAACATTTTTTGTACTCTTTCAAAACAATAAAAATGGACAGCTTTTGCGTTGTAAAATTCTTTAACGAAAGTAATGTTAACAAGTAACATCAAATGCTTGGCATACACATGCAGTTGTGAACTGGACCCATAACAGCTAATCTTTCGAGAGTGAAACATGTATATATGTACGTTCCACCTACCTACCTACTGTACAGACGTATAGACACCTACACAAAAATTTACACCCTTTTCTACGCACCTTTATAATTTGCTACTTTGTAAATTATTATTAGAAAACGTTGAGGGTCTCTGCCTATTACACACTTCAATACTCAAAATGCCATACTGCCCGGCAAAATTTCAAAATCCCTATCATTTTTTGCACGCCTGCTCACCCAAAAGTTGCAATCACCCAGCAGTGGGCTGTATCGCCCAGGTTGAGAAACCTTGTAATACAGCCATGTGTTTACTCGAGTCTTGGTCAAATTCGGTAATATGTTGGCAAATTGATCGAGAAATCGTAAGATAAATGTTGGCATAGCTCATCGTAAGATACTATGACACTTACGTAATTATCTTAACCTCTCTATAAAACATATGCCTCAACATATGACTTGACTCCGTTTTTATATCGACCAGTTGTGATGTTATTTCCATGTTGCTAAGATATAAGATTTAAAACATCACTCATAGGTAATTACTAAGCCTAATTATATATTGTCTGGCTTAGTGTGGGCAGGAGGTAGGCCACGGATCTAGGGCATCGCGTGGGGATCGAACTCACCACAGTAATCATAGATTACGGTATGTGTCTCTTAAGCATTGCTCCATGCCGTGGTTATCCTTTATGCTTTTGAGAGGACCTTGTAACAGGATGTCGAATTTATGCAAGGGAGAGAAATATGTAGTTTTGAATACCAGGGTTTTCTCCCTTGAAAATTGGTGGCTGTACAAAATATACCCCGCTTTTTGGAAGTTGGCCTCACGCTATTTTTTGCTTTTACGAAAAAAAAGGCGGGAAGCGAAATTAGCGTTCGCCTTTTGTTTTGCAGCTAGATGTTATTGAGGCAGCGCACACCCTCTTCCCTATCAATATATCAATTTCCTATTTTTCCCACTGTACCAACTTCCGATGACTCAGCCTAACATACCATCATCACCAATTCTGAGTTTTAGAACGCTCATAATTTTTTCAACATGACTTAATGGTTATTCCCTCTTCACTTTACGCCATATCAGTTTACGAAAAGTTCTATGAGAACGACCTACTTTCGGATTGCATGAAGGGAACCAGTATCTCTGGGAAAAAAAGTCTCGTTACGTTCGAATGCCAAAGAAATATGACTCAACTTATATAACACACCTTGAGTATATCTACATTTTTTCTCTGTTACATTTCCCAAGGGAGGTAACTGTTGAATGTTAATTATAGAGTCACATCCCTTACTTTTTTGCAATTGCGTAAAAAATACGGGTTAATTCTGCTTGAATATAAGCGAGGAAATACAGAACAATAACATGATTTTTGATATTTTCAATAAAAAGTATGACGCAATCGTGAAATTATCTAAATACTTCCGTCATTATTTGACACCATGGGTATACAGGTAATATCATTTTTAAAGTGGTTTTATTTTTTATGCAAATGATTATTTATTTGGCTCTCAATAAATTTATCTCAAAGCAGAAGTTTTTTTTTTTTTTTTGCTATTGCCGTCAGAAATACAAACATATGTCCGCTGGGAGCTGGTATCTTTGACAGTAATAAATTCATTTCTCCAAGCAATACTATTCCAAAACTACGTATCCAATTTCAACTTCTTTCTCAGTTATTCCTGTGATAAAACAAGTCAACCTGAGATGAAAGAGTGAATTCGTCATCAGTTTTTGCATCATCATCATCATCGTCATCATTATCTTGTAAGCATCTTGTTACATGTCCCACCCATTGTCATTTGAGTATTCCAGCAATTTCTATGATGTCTCAGACTACCGTTTTCTTCCTGATATACAGTGCTGTCTTCCGATCTACCCGTGTGAGGTTGAGCATGATTCTCTCATATGCACGTTGCATGGTTCTAAGTTTGAGAGTCAATCTTTCGGTTGGGTTACATATTTCAGTTCCATTGTTCGGTAGGATTTACATATGCAACTTTTATTTGTGCCGTCATGACGTCACTGTTTTTTTTTTAGTGAGGTCATTGTTTATAGCTGAGACAAACGAAGATGAAGTCAAAATTCAATTGTAAGAGTTTCACGAAAACAAAACATCTTAAATATGTTTCCCTCGACCACAAAACAATTAATTGTATTTTCATACCCCTATCCATTCCGATCATAGGCCGTCGCAGACAACACTCCATCACACACAGTATTGTGAAAGAAAGCGATGTCCTTACGCTGGCTACGGCTTCAACTGTGCCTGTTTATAGTCCATGTGCCACCTTACTACTTACTGGGCCCGTTTACGATATTCAGAATATAACTTAGTTGTAACAGACATCCTGCATTATTTCGATCATACATTGGGAGGAAATGGATTCATGCCTTTCCCAACGGCATGAGTGCAGAGTGAATGCAAACTGTCCCAGCATGAGTTTGAACTCAGCTCACCGAGATCATTCTCCGAGCTGTTATCTGCTCAGTCACTATACACCTCCAAAATATATTGATAGTACCCCTACGCTGGCTACGGCATCAGTCGTCCCAGTTCAGGCACCTCTTATCACAAGTTCTTCGCAGATTTCGATAAGGGTAATGGAGAGGTGACAAGCATACGAACTGAGATCAAACTTCATCCGTTATTTCACCAATAGCCGATTGTTCTGAGATTGGAGACGGATTCATGCCTTCTCAAGGGCATTAGTGCAAATTGAACCTAGATGTTAGCCTGGGTCTGAACTCGGATCGTAGATTCCATTTTTCACGCTGCTAACCACTCGGCCATCGGAACTACCTTTAAAACACAAATTTGATTCAAAATTTCTAAATTGACTAAACGCACGTGTGTGACGAGGAACTCAGTGCCTGCATAAACTACGCGTACATCTTCGTAAAAAAAGCTAATTTTGAAGTCGAATAAAAAGTGATAAAAACAAGTCTGGTTAGTCTTCCAATAGAAACCGTCAGGTGACCAATATCTTTTGACAGCAAGTTGTAATTGGGGTGATAATTCAAAAAATGGGATGAAGGGGTGACTAATTAATAAGTTTCATCTTTAGTCTTTCGCAGGATCACTAAAAATCCAAATTTTGGTTAAAAAAAACAAACAAAAAAACAAGCTTGAATGCAATC
>OY735207.1:17439994-17469994 GCA_963457665.1 Thysanoteuthis rhombus | reverse complement strand
CCTCGTGGCCGTAGGACAGGTCGGATTGGATCATTTGTGCGCAAAATTTCCTACAGGCAACCAAATATATACATGCAATTACATATATATATATATATATATATATATATATATATATATATATATATATATATATATATATATATATATATAATGGATTTGCAACACAAACACATTATGGGGGGTCTATTTCATTAGGTGGAAAACCTTCGTCTCCAAAGATTTGCCTGACCATCAGTTGCTTGAAAACTGATGGTGTAGCTGTAACTAATTACAATTAGTTTAAGAGGAATATGGAGATGTTTCCCTCTAACATGAAAGGAATTGAGATCCATTCTTTCTCTCGTATACAAGGAGCCTATTTCACTAGATTGAACAAAATTGTCTATTTTGGTTGACTTTTCTTATCTTACGCCGACTTTGCTTTGTACTTCAATTGCACATTCATAGTTCAGCAAATTTCTAATATTGTTTAATACAAAGTCTGCTTTCAGGCTTTTTACTCCCGACTGAGCAAAAGCTGGTTTAAAATAATTGTAATGATTATAATGAAACGTAAAAGCAGGTTAAGATAAATTTAAATGAATAAACTTTGAACGATTTCTACAAGTTTATAATTTACATTTGGTAATCATGTGAAAATCCAATATTAATAGAAGAGTCCAAAAGGAGGAGATTTACCACAAAACCAGTTCCAAAAAATATTACTAAGCTAATTACTAAGCTAAGTTCTGAGGTCGAGTTTTCCTACTTAATCCTGTCTAACTTAGAGAAAACAAAATACATAGATTTTGGAGATATTCATTATCATCTAAGGGTGTACGCATTTCAAAGGGGCGTGTTTGGAAGAGGCAAGTCTTTATGGTGAGTGGAGCTGGCTACCATGATAGTCATTTAAAATAATTTCAAATCCGTCGTACGAAACTAAGACTTCGAAGTATTTCAGTTTTTCTCCTTAGTGTTGCCATTTTAGACATTTCATATCTGAATTTAGATCTTTTTTTTTCAACTGAGATATTTCATCCATTTATTCGTTATATTTTATTTTTCTAGACTTGGATCAATAATTTTAGACAAAAGAGCTATGATCTATAATTTCACAGTCAATTTTATTTGATTTCCCGAGAGACGCTCATGCCCCCCAAACTTCGAACTCGACACTGCACTGCCTTATGTACTGACTAATATATCTGGCAAAAGTCAATTTTGCACACACACACACACACACACACACACACACACACACACACACTGAGGGATTATTTCAATTGTGATTAGATGACTCAGCCGGATATTAACGAAAGTAATATTAGAGACGTCGAGAATTGACACTGGAATCATTCAAATATATCAAAATACAAATCAGATGAATATTTGAAAAGAATAGAAATAGAGATAAGATAAAAGTAATGTTTAACTCTAACATTCTGTGAACGGCCATAAAGTGTTCTAGGAAAACATCTACATTGGACTGCTGATAAAGTTAAAAAAAAACACAAAAAGGACATAGACCGATGCATAATGATTGATTATACAAAACAATTCTGAACAAGAGGTTTCGCAAAGATCCTTCTTCTTTTTGAGAACGGCGTTGAACAGCAATATTATATTACCGATTAAGAATCACGCGACGAATTGAACAGAATTAGAAAAACACTCCAAGGAGAATTTTCCTCCCACTGAATTCTCACGTAAACGTAGTTGGACCAGCAGCCCCATCAGGTCCTTCATCTAGCCCCCGCACCACCCTCAACAGCCGAGACTAGCAAATAGGTGATCTGCCCCCTCTGGTATCCTGACTCCTTCAAATTCCAATTTTCCTCCTGCTAACGCTGTGGCCCAGGGTGTCTTCGTTTGAAGATTCAGCTAATGAGAAGAAATAGCTAGTTCCAAGCTATTCGCTGTGAGCTAGGCGTGTTAAAACGCTTCGTGAGGGACACTAATTCTCGCTAAAACTAATGGCCCCCTTTGCTCGATGTGCTAACACGTGTTCGGATACATAGGGGCGTTAACCATAGCCACATTCAGATATAGAGGGACGTGAGTTCGAGTCTTACTTGAAGCTTATTTTTTTATTCCGATCCGAGCCGTTTATTTATGTACCCACTGCCTAGTGGAAGCTGATCCGAGGATATTTGGGATAAAAAGTAACAAAAATTAAAATGAAGGAAAATACTAGCACACAAATCGATAGTATTGAGATAGAGAGGTTTTTGGTGGCCCCCTCGCAGAGGTTAGCACTAGGGATATCACCTTTTTGGTAAGGGTAATATAGGAAGGGAAAGGAAAGTCACAAAGAACCCCACTGTTTTTGAGGAACTGGATAATAAATATCATAAAAACTAAATTTTGCTCTTTCTTGATATTTTTTGAGTTTTCTTTAGGGAATCCTCAAAGCGCGTTCGAATAATCAAGAATAATGTAAACATATGTGAAAATTTGTCATTTTAACCGGAAAGCTTTACTGATTAAGGGACCCTGTGACAGGAAAAATGTGCAAAAATAATAAGATTGGCAAATTAGTGAAACAAAATAATTCATATCATAATATAGTACATACATTTACAAGTCAATATAGGACAAATTATCGGAATATAGGAAATGTTAACCCTTGTATCAATCAATTTTCTGCCAGTTAAACAGAACCACTCTGTACTAATATAAGTATTGCATCAGACAGGCAGGGTATTTAGGCACGATGTAGTTCTGAGTGAACATTCGGTTTTAACCAGGGTTTCACTTCTGGAGTTCATTTAAATAACAATCATCATCAGTCTTTTAACGTCTGTCGTTGGACATAGACCTTCCTAAAGATTCGCCACACTTCTCTATCGTAGGCGTCGCAGAGCCAGTATTTTTCTAAATTTGTCAAGTTCATTTCTCCATCTTGTATTCTGTCAGCCTCGGTTTCGCATGTGATCTCTGGGGATCCTTGCTGTGAGTCGGAATTTCCATCGGTTGTCTGTCATTCTTGCAACATGGCCTGTCCATTGCCATTTAAGTTTTCTAATGGATTCTATGACGTCTCTGACTCCTGTTTTCTTCCTAATGTACTGTGCTGTCTTGTGATCTCTCCATGTAAGGTTGAGCATGATTCTCTCATGTGCACGTTGCATACTTCTCAGTTTGAGAGTCTGTCTTATGATTAGGTTCCATGTTTCAGCTCCATAAGTTACTATTTGGAGGCTGCATTGATTGTATACTCTTCTTTTTAGGATCATTGGGATTGTCTGGGATTTTGAAGGTTGAGCTTGCTCTGCCGAATATACGGAGACAACAATAATGTCACTAAACCAGTAAACCAATGATGTCAGAAATGTCTTTCGACCAGTAAAAAGGTTATTATAGAGTATCGAACAATGTGTTGGAATATAACATTGTCCGATTGGATACAGTTTGCGCAGTCACGGTCGACATAGTAAGAACCGGGAAAGGCCTTTGTTGTCAGAAATTCACCTGAAATGACTACTGTTGCAGCTGATGACGATGACGTTGATTCATTCTTGTAAACTTAGAAAATTCCTTGGTGGAGTGGTAGATATTGAAGAAAGGAAAGTAGACGGTAAATAAGTCGAAAGAATCGAAGACAGAATCGGTTCACTAATTCCTTCCAGACCAACCATCATGGCCGTCCGGCTGCGTAAATAGACGGCGGCAAAATGGATTCCACCAACGAAGAAAATTACATGTTTTTCCTCGAAGACTACGGCCATTGACCATTCGTTATAACTCAGCTGTGATTTTTTCTTCGGAGACCGTCGACCAAAACTGTCACTAAATCAGTCAACAGAAGATTCTTCAGTTTTTCAAGCCAGACCGTCTGATTGGTTAGTCCAAGTTACCCAGGGTTACCAATTGAGATGTGATTTTTCAATTTTTCGATTCTGAAAGTCATTCCCAAATTTGAAAAAAATTTAAAAAAAAAAGTCGGAGCAATTTATTTTAACAATTTAAACATCTATTCCAAATTATGTACAGAGAAAATGTTTTTGTTTTATGAAAATTCCTACCTAAACTGGTTTTCAGAATGGGATCCAATTTACAATATGATTTTATGCTAATTGACCCTTAGTCTGTGTCCAGCAACATCTACGAATCTTTTTTGTTCAATATCTCTTGTAATCACTTCCCAAAAAATGTGAAGGAAGTAACCTATTCATTGATCACCCCCCTCTTCTCTATTTTTCAAATTGATCACCCCTAACATGACATACTGCCAGAAGACGCTGATCATGTTGCTATTTAGTGACTAACCAGACTTGTCTTTCTTCATTGGCTTAAGGATTTCCCTTTCGTCTTCTTCTACAAGGATATTTGTTGATACTCTAATATTTTTAGTTTCGCTTGCCATCTCTGACTGACATAGCAAAATGTGTGTTATATTCCTAGCTCAGGGTTGTAGATGTAGATATTTTTCATCTAAATCTAGATTTTTTTAGTTACGTTTTGGAGTCATAAATTTTGATTTAGATTATTTTTTAATTAGACGAGTAATATTTTTATTCAACCTATTGTAATAAAATAAATAATATATTTTAATGAATTGAGTAATGTTTGGATAAAATGAATAAAGATTGAAGTCACATTTGATATTATATCTCATATACATATAGCTGGAGAATCTAGATGTTTTTAAGTCTTTTAAGATGTTTTTTGACTCAATTTTAGATGTAAACACTCGCCTTGCTCGACCTTCACATGAAAAAAATAGCTCCTGCATCTATGGTCTTACTTTCAGGCTTGTTTTCTTTTCCTTTGATCTCTCAATATCTCTTGTTCATTCACATTTTTTTTTTTCAAAAATACTGTCTCGATTTATAAATCATTTTCTGGCTATTTTAATTCTCTCTTCTTTACTTTCCTTTCTTTCTCGGTTATTTCTCATTTTGTCTTTCTTTCAAGATTTATATCAAACTTTCAATGTTTTTTGTTCTTTCTCTTTTATGTTTAAATTCAATTTAACCCCCTCTCTTTTTTTCTGGCAATATTTTTTCAGTTTCTTTGTTCTGTCTTTTGTTCTTCATTCTTTGCCTTGTCAAATTTTCTTTTTATTTTCTTTTTTCCTGTTTTTTTTTCTATTTCCCAGTGTTTCTTTGTTTCTTTGCTTGCTTGTTTCTTTCTTTCTTTCTTTCTTTCTTTCTTTCTTTCTTTCTTTCTTTCTTCTGATTCTTGTTTAAGTCAATTTTTCAGTCTGATTTTCTCTCTATCTGTTTCTCTTTTCTTTCTGTCTTTCTTTCCTCTTTTTCATTTTGTCCATTTTTTCGTTTGTGTTTCTGTCATCATCTATCTTTCTTGTTTTTTGCATTTTTTTTTATTTCTTTCCTCTTTTTCTGCATTTCCTTCTCTTTTTTTCCCTTTTCTTTCTTTTGTCCGTTTTTCCTCGTTTCATTCTTCATGTTTTTTTTCAATTTCTTTCTTTTCTTTCAATTTTTCTTTCTATTTCGTTCTCCTCTTTGTCTTTTGGTAACTATTTTCTTTCTTTCTTTCTTTCTTTTTCTTTCTTTCTTTCTGTTCTCTTTTTTCCAAATTCACCCTTTCTCTTGTCTTCCCCCCCCCCCAATATTCTTCCTTAACACTCTTTCGCTTTTCCTTCTTTCTTTCTAAATCATACATTTCTGATTCAATTCGATTTCTCCTTCTCTATTTCTTTCATCCTCTCATTCTTCTCGTCCCCCGCTTAGTCTCTCTCATTTACAACTTTCTCTTTCAATTTCTTTCCTTTTTTTCTCGTTCTTTCCAGTTTGTATTATTGATCATCCTATGCACACTGAGCCCCCCCCTCGTCCCCATCCCCACATATCATGCTTTCTTTATCTATTCATTCCTCCCCAACTGCCTCTCCAAGTTCCAATTTATCGACAAGCCATTTTGGATATAAATAACCCTGAGTAAAACCGAACACAGGTCTTGCGAGTCCACTAGCAGATAGCAACGGCGATCTTATCGAAATATCCACAGATACCGACACAGCGTATCTCACGAATTACATTCATGCATACGTAATTCATATATCAGTATCAGCTTGGATATCCTTCCGATTGGCAACATCCGAAGTACTGGGTTAGGGATATGTTATTGCTGCGCGCGGGGTTATGATTGACGCATTCGGTATTGGCGCGGACAATGGTATCAGCAGCCCAGGTTCAAACTCTAGTCGGGGCTTGTTATGCTCTCTTCGGACCAATACCTTCGGGAAAGGCATAAAGCTATCTCTTCCCCGCCCTCAGATAAGGGTAAAATAGCTGGGCAGATTGGACCCTCTTGGAAAGGAAACTAGTCAAAGAGAGAGAGAGAGAGAGAGAGAGACCTTCAAACCAGTGAGTGGAGCCCTCCTTAAGGCAGTCCAATTAGACGTTTTTCTGACAGCCCCTAGGGCCAAGATGATGCCAGACGTATCACTCTCTGTTTTTCCTCTGGGTTACATCAGCAGGGTCGAGGGGTGTTTAGGCGATTAGGCATCCCAGGATATCCATACCCTTCTCCCAGACATAGGCCCGTGATGGGGTAGTGACGTTCCATTGCCTGTAGGGACAGGCCTTCTGTTGCTGCGTGCAGTGAGAGTTGAGCTTGTCAACCTTGGTCGGAGGTGACTCGAAGATTCCTCTGTCTTTTTGCTCCCATTCTTTTGAGGAGACGCAGGCGCGACTCCTGTCCCAGGTTCAGCAACTACTTTCCCTCAACCCTTCTTTTTTCTTCCAAAGAGTCAACGAGGGTCATTTTCCCACAGACGGACACTCATCTAGGTAACGATCAGGCGTTTAATTTCGATGATCTCACAATAACCAGTGTCATCGTGATTTGACTGTGAGTTGAACTCACCTCACAAAGAACTGCAGGATAATGTCGCTTACGCTTGAACAACACAGTAAGTTCTTGTCATTAATGTTGTCTTTTTTAAAGTACTTCTTTCATTGGTAATTATTCAAGCCTGTGAGTATCGAATTCAGAGATTACTAAAGATAGTCTGGCAGGCAAGCTCTTTTATCATTATCTCATGACAAGGCATCCTCGACCCATAAGCGTGCAGAACTCAGTGAGTATCGAATTCACATAAGCAATATTAAGTAGCATCCTACCCTTCTTCATGATGAAGTCCCATCAATTATAGGGGGGTCTATCCACGGAGGAACTTCAGATGTTCATATACACTTACACGAAGACAGACGGATAGATTTTTGTGTATATATAAGTGTGTCTGTGTGGTTGTCTGCAACAGTGTTTGTGTGCACACATGACCGAAATAGAAGCACTTGTACTCTGATCTGAACATAAAACTTGCTTTCTAAGTGCCGTAAAGTCCATCGATTGTGCAACTGAGACATCTTTGTTATCGTTGATGAGTGTAATCAAAATACTAGCCGTGATCTTAATAGTTTACCAGCAGCAGCAGCAAGCTGTCGTCTGTAAACAGATCTTTTCAAATACCATATTTAGCGAAATCTTAAAAATATTCTTTTCGAAAATTAGTCTCACTGGAAGGTTTTGCTCACTTTCCGGAGAGATGAAGGTCAAATTCGGCATCTAGAGAAATCATTCTTATTGCTTTTAGAACGGGGTTTGTATTTACATTGTAACAACAATGCTAAACTGGACTTTTACTTTTCATCCGTCATACGGAAGTACACATCCGAAGTATCCAATTACTTCCGTTAGTTTCTTTCAGTTACTCTCGTTTTTGTTGAAAAGAAATATCGGACAATCTTTTGTTTCGTGATTAGAGACATTTTAAGCATGTTCAAAATCGACTATGGATGCAGAAAACGGGGAAAAAGTATTATTGCACCAGTTGATATTCAAAGCAATAACAATAAGATTTATATCTGAAATCCTGTTTCCCTTTCGAGAATTTTCCACACATTCGCTCTCTCGAATTAACTTTTGTGAGGCGTTTCTAACATCAGATGAATGAGTATATGGACTTTTACAATCTACAATAGTTATTTGATACAATTGGTCACTTGTATGATTTCAGTCACCTTGTTTTTTTTTCTCTTTTCCGCATCCGTAGTCGATTTTGACTATGGTATTCATAAAAAATGGAGGAACATCGAATATCATTCAAGATTGAATGATTTTTTTTTTGAATTTCATATTATCGCAATCTTAAACTCAAACGTTCACTTTCAAACATTTCAAGAACGGTCAGTAGCTGTGCAGATTATGTTAACGTGTCTGAAAGTGCTTGAGAGCCTACGCAGGTCTGCGCGGAAGTCTGCGTGAACTTGACCGAGGACGTGCGACACCCATGCCAAGGTTCTATCGTACAATCTGTCATTTAGTACACTAAAAACACTCAGTAGTTTGGCTCGCACTATACTCTCCCACATAGTTGTTTTGTGTAAGAAGACATACATTAGAGATCATTTTTATTTCTGTTTCGTCATATGTGATCTTATTTCTCCACCGGGCAACACTGGATTCTGTTGCTCACCAACAGCAAAGAGGTATATGGAATTACAAGCTAGGAATTCCGGCGTTGACAGGAAAAAGCAAATCTCAAATTTGACAACGTTAGCAAGGAAATAAAGCTTAACTGTAAGTGGGAGTGTGCATGGACCAGCCCAGGATATGCAAGAATCTCAGCTTATAATATATATATATATATATATATATATGTTAGGCTTACTTTTGTCTGGCATTTGGCTGCGTGTGTGGTAGCCCTAGTTAAGATCGGACATGCTATTTACTAAGCAAAATGGTGAGTAGTTTGAGAAACGGATTGTTTCATGTTCAGCGACGAAAAATCTGTTTCTATTATATCTCAAAGAGTAAAAAAAACCTTGTATGGAAGCGCGATAACATTTTAAGGTCTATAAATCATGTATTCGCAGTTTAAATGCGTAATGTTGTTCCATCTTTCAGATAAATTGTATTGTCCATCATGCGAGTTTGATGCAAAAGTGTCCAGCAGGACTGATGAAATCTTCAATTCATTTAAATTCTTAACGTCATTATTCAGTCATCCAAGTCTTTTCCCTGGATTTTCATGACTCTACTTTACCATTCGGCTGTGTATTCTATCATAAAACTACAATTCCTATCGCGAATCGACGTTTTTTCTCTCGATATATTGCAATTATTGGAAGCATCGACCAGACGAAGAGTTTTGCATTGAGCTATATAAAAAAAAAAAGATTGGCCTGGCTGGTTATCCAATAGAAACCGTCACGTGAACAATGTCTTTTGGCAGCATGTCGTGTAGGGGGTGATCAATTTAAAAAAATCGTAAAAATGTATGATCAATGAATGAATCACTGCTCACGCCTTCTGTTGTGCGGGGATTAAAAAAAATTTAGAATTTTCAAAAAAAAAAAAAAAAGCAAAAAAAAAAGCAAGCGTGAGCGCTGCTGGACTCAAAACAAGGGATCAATTTAGCATAAATTTACATTGTCAATTTAATCCTCATTAAAAACAGATTTGGGGGGGGTTGGATGGGTATGCTTTTTCCTTCACATACCAAGGATTGTTTAAAATTCGAACCCGTTTGACATTTTTTGGTGACAGTTTTGGTTTACTGTTTCTAATAGATGATTGTCTGTTGTAAAGCTCCTGGGAGGTTTAAGAGAGTCGTTTTTTTGTATGTGAGATAATAATGGATCTCTCGAAGAGAATGTTAGCAAGACATCGAAGGCCTTGGGAAATGAATCATAAGTTCTTCATTTATTTCTGACTTTTATCGACTTTTTTTGCATCTTGCCAAGAGCGTTATTGAAAAATTGTGATTATTCAAACACACACACACACACACACACACATATATACAAAGTCACACTCAATATATATATATATATATATATATATATATATATATATATATATATATATATATATATATATATATATATATATATATATATATATACCAACAGAGATACCCGGCGTTTAACCTTTAAAACCGGAAAACGTTATATTAAGATTTGCTTTTTTTTCTTTAGGAATCTTTGGCGCTATCGATCACTGAAACCTCCGTTATGTTTTGGATAATGTCAGTTTTGAAAGTTGTCAATCTGTTTAGGGTAGGGTTTTATTCACGTTATAACTATAATGATGACCTGGGCCCTTACTTTACGTTAGTTGTACGTAAGTACGGCACTCATATATTTTTGGTACTGCCGATGTGAAATGAATTATTTCGGGGATTTTTTCTTTCGTTTTTAATTATGTCCAGGAAAAGATTTCTGTGTTTCTGAAAATAAATTATTCTGTATGGTTGTTTAATAGACGGAAAAAAGTTTCCATTTCAGCATTATGGTTACATCATGAGTAGCACCCCTTGAACCAGAAAAAATTCTTCAGAAAATAAATTTTTGATACGTTTTTGCTCTTACTGGTAAGATAAGTCCTATGAAGGTGAATTGTAGCCAAAAAATAGGTAATAAAGGTTTCTCAAACTTTTTTTTTCTAAATTTGCAACCAACAGAACAAATATTTTCGCAACCCTTCACTCAGTGTTATAAAAGCAATAAGCACTAATGCAGTTGTTCTTCAATCGTAATCTTACTGTAACTGAACATCGAAACATGAATAAATGCAAAATATGATTTACTGTATTCAGTGCTTATTACGGAAAAATAGCTGAAATATAAAAGAAACAGAATTTATATCCCTAAACTTATTGAAAAGTATTGAGTCATTTCCCGATTACCACCCATAGGAGTAAATATATGTAGAGAGATTATGAAAAACTCTAGTTACATTATTAATCTCTATATTTCTGTAAAAAACACAATAATCTTTACGCGAACCTCGGAGGAGTCTTTCAATCTCTAGTTTGAGAAGTGCTGGTTTATGATGTTCCATCTGATAAGATAAATAGACCAGTGTTCGCTAGTTAACTCTTTATTATTTATGGTTACTGCTAGTACAGATGTCAGCTTTTTTTTCTTACCTTGCCACCTTTTTTTACAACTGTCAGGCGTGGGAACACATGATATGTATGTTTCATGTAAATTGCTTGAACATGAACTTGTTGGTATATGTATTATATCATTCATATTGATACACGAATCTATAATGATATATCTATAATATTATACATAAAATATAAGTAATCTAACTAGTGGTGTCCAAAATTGACGACGCCTTTTAATTCATCACATTTCAGTCTGTAGTATATATTTCTATGCGTAACGATACACACACACACACACATACACGCACACACACATACATACATATATGCATGATCGATGCACACACACATACATGCACACACACGCACACGCACACGCACACACACACACACATATATATATATATATCTGAATTACATGTATTATGATATGACCCTAAAATTGATAAAATAAAGCCATATATTACAATCGTAGCTGAAGGGGAGGTGGTGTTTGATCAGCATTGCCGGGTAGTTATGACAATATATGTTTTGTTCCAAATCCCCTTAACGGTTACATGGTAGACAGCTGAAAAGGAAACCACTGAAAAAATTACTTAAATCGCATTAACAGATAATGGGAAATAGTTGACTGAAATGTATATTCGGTGTCTGAAGTTGTAAAGCTCTCTAGACTAAATAGAGGTAAAAATTTGGATTAGGTAAGATTCAGCGAAATGCCGGTTTGATATCGATGGAGGAAATGGTTAGAAAATTGCCGTGTTTTAAAGAAATTTCACGGAAGAAAAGGAATCAAAAAACTATGAACTTCAGAAACAGTATTTTATTAAATTTGGAATGAAGTGAAAGAAATTGATTAAATCAGACGACAACTTGTTCCAATCACATAGAGCATATCAGTGACTTTACTTCTTTGCATGATACAACAAAAACGTACGTGGCTACAAACCATAATTCCAAACTTACCCACTAACCGTATCGAAAATACGATCGAGAAAAACGTTATTAAACATCGGTAAACATCCATTCACTTTCAGTCATTCAAAAAAAAGTTACCAATTCAACATTTTCCCAACAATAGTAGCAGCCATAGCATCTCTGTCGTTTATATCCCTTGCTAAATATTGGCATATAGTTAAATCTTAACTAATCCAAACAATGATACACACACACATATATATATATATATATATATATATATATATATATCATCCATAATATATATTCTCAATTTGTGAAAATACTATTAGAGAACGAACGAAAATAGATTTAATCCAGTTCAATGCTCAATATTCAATACAGTAAATAAAGCAATTAATATATAAAAATAAGAATTCCAAGGACGTGAACCCAGTAATTGTTAAGATTTCGTGCCTACCGCTGCATGTCCTTGTAATTCTCACATATATATATATATATATATATGATTAGGGAATGGATTTAATCACCCGACAGAAATAATGATAAATTGCATATTATTTTGAAAATTTGCTTGAAATGATCTCCCGTGATTCAAGCTGAATGTATCATTTGGCCTCGGCAACATAAATAGAATAAGCAATTGAAGAAAACGGGGCTGATGCAGGAATCGAATCTGGGACCAATAGGGTTGCCGTCTAAACTCAGCGTTGCTCTTAGCATTGAGCTATACAACCACCGGAAATGCAAAGGTCCAGATAACTGCTCCAATTCCAAATTATCATTTTGTTCATTCACTGTCTATGTATGCTCTCTTTGTTCTTTTCCAATGCAGATGATTATGTCAATGAGAAAAAGATGTATCATCCGACAGATATAATTATGAATTGCTTTATAATATTCTGAAACTCTATTTGAAATGATCTCTTGCTATTGCATGGTGGATGTATAATTTGGCCTAGACAGCTTAAATAAAATAAACAATCCAAGAAAATGGGGCTGATATATATATATATATATATATATATTGGGAAATGGATATATGATCCGACAGAACGGTTAATGCATCCCTTGGCCTAAGCATCGTAACTAAAATAAACGATTTCCTGCAGCAGCCCTATTTCCTTTAATTGTTTTTTCTATCTACTTTGTTTAGGCCAAGTGATACTTTAACCGTGTAATGAATGAGGATCATTTCAAATAAGAGTTTCTATCTAATAAAACACGTAATCACTCACACACACACACACACACATATATATATATATATATACACACACAATAATTATATATATATGTATACATATATATATATATATATATATATATATATATATATGTGTGTGTGTGTGTGATGGAAACTACACAAACATGTCTACCAGTCTGCTCTGTTTGGGCTTCTTCGAGTGAAGACGCCCACACAGGGCAACAACATTAACGTGTTTGCGTAGCGAATCATCATTCCATCATATTCTAAGCTCTTCTCAAAACAAACTAAATATTTTAAGTTGGATGTATCGAACACTCAGTGAAATTAACCTATCATACATCGGATATTGTATCATATTACATTATATTGCATTTGTATTATATATACATTTATATAAATATACGCCTTCTTGTCTATGAAATGGATATTTAATTAAGAAAGAAGAACTATGGTCGATGTTCTTTATACTTCGAAGTTTTATTCGCATTCAGCCTCAATGCACCAATTTGAAGATATATACGTTTGCCAGAGGATAACTATTCAATGTTAGAAGCCAAAGCAAAGGCGTTATCACTCAACAGCAAACAGAACAAGACTCCAGGAACAAGCCAATATGCCGTGTGTGTGGACGTATTCCTCTTCATGCAGCTTCATACAAACACAGCCGATTCCGAAAGACATTTACAAGAAGACGATCGAGTCAATTCAAAAATTGAAAAAAAAAAAGAAAAAAAAAAAAAGAAGAAAAAACAAGACCGAGAAAAATAAGAAATCAAAACAGCTTCGTGTCCTTCCGACCCAAACAACAATGATCTGAACAGAACATGGCACTTTCAATTTGGGAGATAGTGTTTACGAAGGCGGATAGGATGAAGAAAAAAAAAATGACAAAAACAAAAACAAAACAAAAAAATATACGAAAAAAACCCCAAACAAAACAAAAACTAGCAGACCTGGTTACTCAGTCAATAGATACTGTCACGTAACTAACATCTTTTGGCTGCATCCCGTGATTTGGTGATCAGTTAAAAAGATTCTGGAAAAAAAAATTTGTGATCAGTAAATAATATACTTCTCTTGCCTTTTGTTAAACAGTGATTACACGCACATGTAAGACTCATGTTCAACTTCACATGGAGAGATCACAAGACAGCACAGTATATCAGGAAGAAAACGGGAGTCAGAGACATCACAGAATCTATTAGAAAACTCAAATGTTGTAAGAATTATAGACAACCGATGGACATCAACACTCACAACATGGATTCCCAGAGATCACATGCGAAACCGAGGCCAATAGAACACAAGATGGAGAAATGAACTAGACAAATTTAGAAAACACTTGCTCCGCGACGCCCACAGCAGAGAAGTGTGGCGAATTCTGGAGAGAGTCTATGTCCAACGACAGACGTTTGAATACTGATGATGATGATGATGATAATGATGATGATCAAAAGAAAGTCTGAATTTTCAAAAAGAAAAAAAGTGAGCATCATTACTGCTGGAGAAAAACTGAGGCGCCATTTCAGCATAAACTTACATTGTGAATCGTCATAAAACCTTTTCTCAAAAAACAAAAATAACTTTTTTCTTCACATAATAAGGAGTATATGTTCAAGATTATAGTCATCTAGCTCAATTGATGTGGTCTGTATGCATGAAACATACATAGCCAGCCAGATGGACCCATTTAAAAACTGGAGAAACCTATAACTGGGTTGGTGACAGATTTGTTTCATGGTTTCTAAAACAATGAAAAATGCTAAAATAAAAATTGTGTCAGCTTCCCCGTTGGAAATTAGCGGAAAAATCTCTTGTGGCATCTTCTCCATCGTGAGATTTCTGCCCGGCGCTTTGTACCTTCTCTTCCTCGGATTAGAAGGTAGTTGCAGGTGGTAAAAGGAGGAGGAAATAAAGAAGAAAGGATAGAGAATGCAACTGGACAAACAAATGAACCAATGGAAAAACAGGAAGGAGATCAGACCGGAAGTTGATGGGCAGATTTGGGGGAAAAGATAGAATTAATTCATGGCACGCAATAGAAATAAATAGAGAAAGAAAGGAAGAAAGAAACAAAGGAACAAAGAGACAAAAATACTCGTACTAGGATGGGAAGGAGGAAAAACGTTTGCATGAGAAAGAAAGAAAGAAAGAAAGAAAGAAAGAAAGACAAAAAAGAAAGGAAAATACTTGCATTAGGATGGAAAGGAAGAAAAAAACGTTTGTACTATGAAATTAAGAAGGAAAGAAAGGAAAAGACAAAAAGAGTTGCTCTTAGATGAAAAGAAAGACAGAAACATTTGTACTCTGGTGTTAAGAAAGAAAGAAACAATCAAGAAGACTTGCACTGAGATAGAAAGAATGAGAGAAAGAAAAACAATTGTACTGTGCTGTTATGAAAAAATAGGAACGAAGGAAAAAAACTTGTTCTTTGATGAAAAGAAAGAAGATTTTCACAAATCAAGAAAGAAACAGAGAAAGAAGAAAAAGATGGTAAGAAGATAAAGGAGTGGTAATCGCGGTAAGAAAGGTTAATTTCGCTTCCCAAAATTTGGTGAGGATTGTTATCCTTGTAACCGTTGAAAAACAAAGTCATCTCCGGATTTTGACTGGGGTATGACAAAAACGTGATGAAGAAAAGGAGAGGTTGGACTTCAAGAAGGAAGGAAAGAAAAACAAAGGACATTCATTTCATTCAGAAGACAAATGCCAAAAAAAGTATGAACAATAAGAATAAGAATGAAATAAGTCATTGAAAAGAAACCATCACCTGACCAATGCCATTCGGCAGAAATTGGAAAAAGGGGTGATCAATGAATAATGTACTTCCTTTTGTTGTGCAGTGATTACTCAAAAGTCAGAATTTCCCAAATAACCCCCCCCCAAAAAAAAACGAAACAAAAACAAACAAGAGTGAATGCTTCCGGACACAAACTAAGGGGTCATTTTAGGATGCAAAATGAACCCACAAAGGGATCAGCAAAACTTCATTTAGGGATGATTTTCGAAATACAAAAAAAGATTATTTTGGACACTATAAGGAGTACATATTTGATTTTTCAGCCTTCTAGTTCTACTGTTGGGTACTGTTCGCGCGATGCATGCATAAATTGCGAAACAGTCAGCAAGATCAACTTAAAAACTGAAGAACCCTATGTCGACAACAGTTTGGTGACAGTTTTTGTTGATCGTTTCCAATACCTCGATCTTTCCAGAGAAGTGAAAAAATTATGGAATATGTATGTAATAATTGTATCTAGCACTTAGTGGATCACTTTGGATGGTCGTTGAGAGTCTTTTTTTAAAGAATGAACAACTTGAAATCAAAGGAGGAATCAAAACCAGACAGGAAACTATATCAACAAACACCAAAGAAAGCGCTATGAATGGTCACTGCCACTTAATACTAGTATGGGGTGACACTGTATTGTTCCCTCCATCGAGCAGCACTTGCTTGAGAGAGGATGAGGTGCACAGTCCAGCCCTTTTTTGGCAAGATTCTCTGTTAATCGACAACAGATCACGGGCTCAGATGGCAGCATTGCAATCTTTGTTGCAGTGTACGGCAGCTGATATTCCCTGATGGTCATCCATCTAGGTAATGACCAGGCTCGACGTCGCTCAACTATCGGTGATCGGACGAGTTCATTTATTGGCAACCCCAGGACTACGAATATGACGCGAGGTCGGGATGAGGTCGGGGTCTCACACGTTCTCGAACGTGTAGGATCAGGGTGCAAAAGAACCTGAGTCCTTGTGCATGATTTCTTGAGGATGTCGGGAAATGGTTGACTTTGTCCACGACTTTGTTGACGCTCTCAGGACGAGCCTGAGCATGCTGGTCAGTGATTTCGGGATGGGGAAGAACCCTTGACAACGACTAACTTCTCAGCCCGAGGGCGTCAAAGAACAGAAACTACACTTTGATCTTCGTATTTACTCGCTTTCCCATGAGAGCAAGATGTGACACAGGGTCATTTTTAATATTGGGTTCCAGTTACGGAGGGTCTGTAAAAATTGATCCAGTCCCTGCAACTAGTGTCACAAAGGCGTCCAGGCAAGTCCGACTTATCCCTTTTAGTGCAATGGGACGTTGCTGCCCCGGGGTGTACTGCTCCCTTGAGACCTGGCCGAGTAATTTTTGAGGCAATAGGACGAATCCCGGGCCCTATGTGGTCAGCAATACCGAGCCTCAGTAAACCATCACCGGCAACATTATTGCATCAGTGCAAAATAAAATCGTATCCTGCAAACAGATGCTACCCTTGGATTTTAGTCAAACACGATTTGAGCGCGCTATATTATTCATGAGGTTTGCATTCAATTGGTCTCCAGTGATGAAACATCCGATAAAAGTGTTGTTAAAACTCAATAAGTGAATTTTAGTAACCAAAGCAATGAGGTAACTAAAAAAAGGTTGAAACTTGAGGTACTAATATCGGCAAGGCAAGGACAGGGTTGGCAAACCATTTTTTTTGGTGGTGGACCTGATTAGATGTGTTATTTTTTGTCTTGCAGACCAAAGCGGAAGGGTTTTCAATCTTGAATGCAACTATAATATTAAACTGAACCATAACTTTCCGTTCAATGTACATGTGTAATTTAGACAGGGTAAGGAGAAAATGCCAGCCAGCAAAACCAATTCAAACACTGGAGAAACCTATGTTGACAACAGTTTGGTGCCAATTTTGGGTCACGGTTTCTTATATGCTGATCTTTCCAGAAAACTACATTGTTGTTGGGACATGAATGTAACAATCATATGTATCATTATTTGAAACTTATACTAAGTAGCTTGAAACCACCCGATGGGGCGGGTTTCAGTTACTTTCAAATGGAACAACTGTATTTGTGTCGTTAATCGGTGATTGAGGAAACATGCACTCATCTTAATACGTTATATTCGCTACATATCATATTGTTTTTTTTCTTTTCATTCTCGTGGTATTTATATAGCTAATGGCAACCAGTGCGCGTGTGAGACGGAAAGACGTCATCCTGCCCAGACGGGGGAGCCGGAACTAGTTCTTTAGCCGGATGTCCCCGGAAGCGGAAGTTGGCTTATAGGAAAGATAGGAGGAAAAATGGTGTCTAACGTGACGGTAAAGGCAAATAATGATAGCCACTCCCATCAAAAATGAATATTTATTCTTCATAGACCCAAAAGACAAAAATACACAGTTGAATGAGAACAAATAGCAGTTTTTCTTTGAGTACAATATGCCTTTGTATATATATATATATATATATATATATATATATATATATATATATAGTCACATGAACATCTCAAATTGTAACGCTGGAAAAGAACACCTTTTTTTGTCAATTTTTATATACAGTTTCGAAGTGTCCACATGTCTCATGTATGCCACTCACAATTTGATTTATGATATTTCAATGTGTTGCCTTATAAATGTTTATCAAAAATATTTCTTGCAATTTAGTAATAACAGGAGATAATTTCAAAAAAAAGTTTCTACATGATATAATGCAATTCATAATCATTCTGTCGGATCATATGGCCATTTCTTAATAACATAATTGTTGCGTTGAAAGATACAAAAAGAGAGGTTATAGACTGTGAATAAACAAGATAAGAACTTGGAATTAATATATATATATATATATATATATATATATATATATATATATATAATGGAGTAAGGATTTGCCATCTTTCTGCCATTGATAGCTGTATTTTTTGTTTTATTTAATGGGGATGTCTGTTGGTGGTTACAAATTACAAGCCTGAGGGTATGGTGCGGTTATTTTCATCATCCGTATGTGGTTGGTCTATCGGTCTTTTGGTGGTATGTTTTCTCTTTGAGAGTGTTTTATTCTCATTTAAATCTGCTTCTCCTTTTATATGACCATAGTTGATAAATCGATCATTTGGGGTTTGGTCTGTTTCCTCATAAAATAATTATGGTGATTGAGCAGTGCCAGCATTTTAAAGCTATTTCATTTTTCTGCTTGATAATTCTAGATTCTGTTTTTTTTTTGTTTTATTGGCAACAAATGATGATCTCGAATTTCTCCTTTAGGCAAATGAAACCCCATGTCACCTATGCCTCGGGGAAAAATTCGAAATCAGTATATATCTCATTTAAAAAGCCATATTACTTTCTGTGTCTGTTTTCCGTGAGTAGTCATGCAACTAATACATGAAATTAACTAGATCCTGGCATATTGACATGACCAGTGAAAAGACTACCAAATGCGTGAAATGATTTCTAAAAGATGCTTCTACGTTATCATTAATAGTTTAACAATTAGGGAGAGATCTAATAATACAAACACACATACACACACACACATATCTAATCTTATCGTTTAGTTAATCATTACAGACAATAATTGACTGTGCGTTATTCTATCCCACTCTCTGTCTGCCTCTCTCTCTCTCTCTCTCTCTCTCTCTCTCTCTCTCTATATATATATATATATATATATATATTGTATTCCACAAGTTCAATACGTACAACACGAAAGTTATTCTGACAAACATGTTTCTAGTAATTATCAGCTGAACAGACAAACTCACTCATACACACGCACAGTCACACACACACACACATACACACCCCTGCAAATATATGTCTGCGTATATATATATGTGTGTGTGTGTGTGGAGCTAATTTTCACTCGAATCTTTCTGTTTGGACAAAGAATAAAATATTAAAATATCATGCATAATGTCATTCCTTTTAGCCTCTAATATATACATATATACATATATATACATATACACACACACACACATATGTATATATATATATATATATATATATATATATATATATATATATATATATATATATATATATATATATAATAGAGAGAGTGTTTATCAAAGACTTGGAACCTCACATCTTTGAAAAATGCAGATCCCTCGGCAGCCTTCTGATTTAGCTTTCATGTTTTAAATGACGTGTGTTTTTTTATTTGATTTATAAAAAATGAGATGATAGTGAATAATCGATAATAACGTTATTCATGTTTCATAATACTCTATCTAATAAAAAAATAAATGATAGAATATTTGCTTTACTGACACCCCCAGTATAGGAGCAGAACAAATATATTGTGGTAAAGAGTAGATTTGAAGATAGGATTTGGACTTCTGCGAGGTAACTCGTTGTTAAGGTGTTATAGCAGCGTTAAACCTGGTTTCCCTGTGGAAAGGATATCATGAATTTGAACTGCTTATTGTTTTTTTCTCCAATCTGCTCTGTTTATTCATTGCCGTAAATTGGACTTTGTGATAAAAAACAAACAAACTAGAAATCAAAATGAAGGTTCGGAGTAGTGAAACATTGTAAATAATGTGTTTTCTTACATGGAGAATTTGGCACTTTCAGATGAAGAATGCTAGGGACTGTTCTCTCATCGTAATGCCACTGGCACGAAGATGAACAAAATGCAATCTGCACCCCATTTTATGTGTCCTCCTTGGCAGGAGATGCCACGATATAATCCCTGATGAAGTACAGGGATTGTGGACTGAGACACATCAAGATGAATGCCGCTGAAAACAATGAGAAGACAGAGGAGAAAGAAGAGACGTGAAAATGAACAAGTCTGGTTAATCAGCCAATAAGAACCGTCATGTGATGGACGTCTTTTTTTGCAACATGTGATCAACGTCTTTTTTGCAACATGTGATTAACGTCTTTTCTGCAATATGTGAGCAACTGCTCTTTTGCTATATGTCATCAAGTTCTTTTCTCAACATGTGACCAGCGTCTTTTTTTCTCCAATATGCCGTATTGACAAAAATGGAAAAGGAATTGAAAAGGCAAATAACTCATTTCTCTCTTCTATCGTTAAGTAATCATTTGAAAGTCTGAATCTCCACCTCCCACGAAAAACAACAAAAAACAGAAAATAAAACAAAACAAAACAAGCGAGAAGATCAATTTAGCATAAACTTACATTGTGAATTGAACAACCCACATATCTTGGGGGAAATATTTTAAGAAAAAAAGAACCTGAAACCCATTTGCCAGACATAATAATGAGTAAATGTTTCTCGGATACAAATTCAAAGAAAAAATAAACAAAAAAAAAAATATTGACAGTTTTGTTGACAGTTTCGTTTGACAATTTCTTTTAAGAAAACTATCATCAACATAAAAGAGGGAAAACATTGATTTGATTAATCGATATATTGATAACGTCACATGTCGAAGAATCGATCGTCATTCGAATCATTCAATTCCTGGCTATTTTGTCCTCTTCTAGCCCCTATCCAAATATTTATTCATCATATATTCGATTTCTTATATCGGTGACTAAGAAACCATACATACAATGGCACTATTCAATCGGGAATTTATTTTCTGGTCACTAAAAAGACCCTTCTTTTCTCATTTTCGATCTGTATGCATAGATTTGTAGGTACTCCGATGCCATATATGATATGATAAGCAAGTATTTGTTTGACATATGTTACCGAACGGACGTCAAAGGGTGAGAGCTTCAACTCCTGAAGGCATAGCACAACTTTTGTGGACAAATGGCCATTAATAATTTGCTTCAAGTGAGCTTACTGTATCAGTACGATGTTGGAGGTCCGTCAGAAAAGCGTCCATCCATTTACTATTAACGAAAAAATAGACAATCCCTTCTAAGTACTCATCTTTGGGGACCCCTAACACTTGAGGCAGTGTCCCTTCCATTTTTTTAATAACAGTCCTCAAATTCCTCTTTTGGGATCACTATAAGGTACCTTGTCACGTTCTCTTGAATCTCTTCTACGGTGGGAGAAGCCACAAATCGCAGGAAGTCAAATCTGGAGTCATGTGGCGGGTTGAAAGCTAGGGGTTGACAGACTTGGGTGATGCAATTATTGCAAAACACAAAACAAAAAAAAAAACCAGCAAAATCGTCAAGAATGACTCGTTTGGTCACTGAATACAACAATCACACAATACATAAGCTTACTCTGCCGACTGAGTAACCCAATGGAAGTGTCTGTTCATGCATATGCAGTAAAGTCCATTCTCATCGGTTGCCAAGATATGCTGAGGCCGCGCAACTGGTACTTGAAATATTCAAAATGGCTTGATACTTTCCGGACAAATCTCGTACTTTTGACGGCAGGCAACGAAGCCTGTTACTGTTTTGGCGACCCGGTTCTCTTTCTTTGCAACCGCCCGGCCAGTTACCTATGAGGAAAAAGAACGTGAGTAAGAAAGCTGGTAGAGCCCTTATGCTAACTACAGATCCAACCATCCTTGGTTGGAATCCAGATATCGCATTATTACATTACTCGGTACGTTTGTGATTTGTGAAATAGACATGGAGACCACAAGCACCCAAAGTGGCTTAAGTCACTTCACACTGCGCTATTTTACACACAGCTTCGAGGGGATGGATTCATGCCTTTTCTCAGGACATCGGTGCAAAATAAACTCAAATTGTTACCCCACGTTGCTGAGGAGTGGAAGATTAAATCTATACCTTTTCCAAGGGCATGTGCGAAGTGAACACCGACTATCACTCAACGCTTTCTTTTGCACTCAACTAGGGCTGGGATATAGATTCATGCCTTTTCCAAAGTAATCAGTGCTAAGTAATGCTGAGCAATTTTTTTTGCACATAGCTATGTGGCGGGTAGGGAGGATTGATTAATGCAATTCCCTAGCGCATTCGTCCCAGCCGGAGTTCGAACTCGGCCCGCCGTGTCCATTCTCTGTGACGTTAACCACTCAGCCACCCTGCAAAAAAAGGTTAACGAGAAATAGAATAGCACCAATGAAAATAACCGACTCGGTCGACCGATGGTGGATAATAACTCTCATCAATAATGAAGGAAAGAAAAGCGAGCTTTTCGAGCAGAGACAATGATAAAGATAACAACGAATATACAGCTGATAACGACGCCAAAATGTGTAAATACTATTATGAAAACATCAGTGGCCTTCATGATATGATCTGAATAGCAAAAAAGATAAGTGAAACCCGAATAAAAGAGGAAGATGAAGACAATGAATGGAAAGCGTTATTTGTTTGCAGTGTAACGTAATTGCAACCATTATTCTTTGCTGGAGGGTGCACATCGGCAAGATTCCGACTGATGACTTAATTACGAAGTGAAAACGAGACCGGCCATTTTTCTGCCCGAAGCATATAAGAGAAAAATGATACTGAGTCGATTAGACGGAATCGCCGGAAGTCATAACACAGACGCCATGATAACTGTTCTGGAGCAATGGTGGAAAAAGGAGGAAGAGGAAAGAATGAAAAGAGAAAAATGGAGAAGAAGAAGAAGAAAAAAAGAGAAAGAAAAAGGGCAGAATGAATGAAAGAATGAAAAAATTGTATGACCAAATGAGATGTAAAAGCGCGATAAACAAATTAGTAGAAAGGGAAGAAAGTGTTGGAGGAGGCAAGAAAGGAAAGGAGGAAGAAGGCAGAAAAAGGAAAGAATTCGAAAAAGAGTTGTAAGAAGGAGAAAGATTGGAAGGAAGGAAGAAGAGGTAAAGATGAAAAGAGAAGACAATGGGAAAGAGGAAAGGAGAAGGGAAGGGTTACAAAAAGGATTAAAAGTAAATAAAAGAAAAAGAGAAGGAAACAAAAAAAGAAAATAGAAAGAAGAAATTTGAGAAACAGAAGGAAAAAGGAAGAATCTGAAAAAAAAAAACAGGAAAAGAGTAAAAAAAAGAGAGCGAAAGAAGGAAGTGGGTAAGATTTAAAAAAAAAAGAATGCACGAAAAAAAAAAAAGAAAGAAAGAAAAGAGAGGAAAAGAGAATATGAGAAGCAAATGATTGAAGAAAAGTGGAAGAAAAATGGAGAGGAAGAAAGTTGGTGAGAAAAGAGAAAGGGAAAGACTGCAACAACGAAAGAAAGAAATGAATAAAGAGTGAACGAAAGAAAGGCGGTCAGGTGAAAGAATGGAACGAATGGTAAAAAGAAGGAAAGGAAGAAAATAAGACAGAAATGAACGAGAAATAATGTATTAGGAACACAATAGAAGAAGAAATAGTAAAACAGAAAAAATGAATTAGTACAATGTTGATAGATTATATGATAATTGCTCGATAACTTATACTAGTATCCTCAATTTCACTGTTAAGATCGATGTTCAACCTGGTGGGTTTTTCAGTCTTCCTCTCACGTATGACACATCTGTATTTTTCTTTCAACCTTCACAACACTGATTCGTTTTTGTTTTTTTTCCATCTGTAAGGAGATGGAGAAAACAACAAAGATGAGGGTTCTTGTTTGAACAATCAGTTGACTAATATATTGCTACACGAGGCAAAAAAAAATAAAAAAATATACAAATCTAACAGAGAAAAAATGGAGGAAAATCAGTAGAGAAAAATGATTGAAAAAATAAACGTTTGGTATCAACAAAAAGTCGGTGAAAAATGACAAATAAAACGGTGAAATGAAAAAGTAAAATAAAAAAAGAACAGGTCTGGTTGGTCACTCAATAGAAACAGTCACGAGACCAACGTCTTTAGACGGCAAACAGTGTTGGGATAGATCAATAATAAAATTGGAAAAAGAGATGATCAATGAATAAGTTACCTCTCCCTTCTTTTTTTTTGGACACTGATCAGTAATAATCTTTCAAAAAAAAACCCAATAAAAAACGAAAAACTAAGGGACTAATTTACCATAAAATTATATCGTAAATTACACCCCCCCTAAAAAAACTCGGATTGAGGGAATTTAAAATAAAATCCAATTTCAACATAAGGAATAATAATTTAAATCATCTGTCCTGCAGTTTTGTCGGCGCTGTCTGTACACACGATACATACACACGAGTAGATAAATAGATAGTCAGCTAGAATCACTTGGAAACTGAAGGAACCTATGTTGACAGTTTTCGGTAGACGATTACTGAAAGTAATTGGAGTAACACAAAAGAAGGATTTGAATAGAATTCGGATTGAAACGGATAGAATGAGATAAAGAAAAAAAATAATGGCGAACGAAAAACATTGATAACAAGTTGGAAGAGGAAGAATTGAGAAAGTGAGAAGTAATGTTAGAAGGGATCTGAAAATCAATCGCCCCAATAATAATTGAATTTATGGCTCTGGAAAAAGCCTTTACGCACGAGAAAACCGACAATAGAGTCGATTAGTCTGAGATATCTGGTCAACTTTGCCCTCTTGACATTGTGTAGTCGTACTGGGCGAAATACTTTTCATATCAGATGACTGGTCAAGTTTATTGGATGTGAGTCCGAATTTCAGATGGAAACAGATTTTGGACATTCAAATGCAACCATTTTTCTTCCATCATTTCTCTCTTTTTTTTTGTTTGTTTCTAACTGCTTAAATACAACCATTATCCTTTCTTTCTGTCTTTCTGTATTTCGTTCTTCCTTTAAATCTTTCTCCTTTCCTCCCTCTCTTAATTTCTATCTTTCTTCCTTGCTATTGAAATAGACCCATTTTCCTTGTATAATTTCTTTCTTTATTCCTTTCGTTTTTGTTACACTTGATAAATAGCTGAGCCTATGTACATCACTATCTCATATATATGTGAGAGTTGTCTGATTGCCTATCATGCCATGGACATTGGCTCAGACATGCATACTCATAAGACCCAGGGAAAGGTTTTAAAATAATTAAAAAAGGTTTAAGAAATGGGAGTGCTTTTTACTATGTGACTATTATGCCAAAGTAGAATCTCTCTGTACTTATACATAAATTCTTATTTTAGATGTCTATAGATAATTCTTTAATGGGATCAAAAGTGAAGGGAGACTTTTTGCGCTTTTAAGGAGTAAAAAACGGAGGGGAACTTTACCCCTCTTTAAGATGTCCAAAGCAAGGAGGGACTTCTGCCGTCTTGAATGGTCAAAGGTGAAAAGTAGAATTCTCCCTCCTTTGAGGGTTCAGAAGTGAAGGGAAACTTCTTCCAGTTTGGGGTTGTTGTTTTTCCCCTTTAAGGAGTCAAACGTAAATAGAGGCCTCCCCCCCATGGGGAGTCAAAAGTAAAGAAAGACTCCTTTCCTTTGAGGGATCAATATAATTGGAAACTTCTCCCTTTAGGGATCAACATTCAAGGGAGACTCTTTCTCCCTTTTAAGGGGTCAGAGGTGAACTGGAGAACTTTACTCCCTTTCAGTAGTTATGGTCGAAAGCGAAGGCAGAAGTGTAGATGAGGAAGAGGGACGGGGGCTATTTTAAACCGCACCCGGGCACTACTTGACGGGGGCCTCACTAGCTTTAAAATTGTAGACGACTTTCTGCATTTTCGCCGACATTATGCGATAGCAACTTTCATTCTCAAGGAGCCAGTCCTCCTGGGCCCCAAAATCTCTTGCTATGCCAGTAAGTGAGAGGAAACTTTTTAGTCCTTTTTTTCCGGCCTTGACGGGTATTTAAGCTAATATATATATATATATATATATATATATATATATACATATATATATATATATATATATATATATATATATATATATATATATATATATATATAGTCAAGTTTGGTCTGAAATAAGAGGGGTCTGTGAGAGGTGGTGGCAGAAGGTATTCATATCTGTGTCTGAGTGTTTGGCTTGTCTTAGATAAGAAGGGGCAGCGAGAGGAAGGGTCAGGATGAAAATGGTCTGTTATCAGGAAAGGCTTGTTTGACCGATTTTTTTTTCTTTCAGAATGGAGAGGTGGTGTATAGCATTTAATGGATAGGTGTTTCAGACCAAAGACTCTCAGTTACACAGATACGAACACCTCCCCTTACGCTCCTACTAAACAACCCACAACACAGAAATATCACCATTTCTTTCTCAAATCTGGAACATGTAAACAGCAATCATTTTTCGCCGCAACGCTGCGAGATTCCCAGAAAAAAAGTCCGGCAACTGTCGAAATGCATCGAAACATCTCCACGTGATTATAAAAAGTTTTGAGGCTTTTCTCTAAAATCTTTTCTGTTGACCGTCTTATTGTTACTTTCAGCCAAACACATGTACACACTCTCACACCACATACACACATACATACATATTTAAATATATGTGTGTGTGTGGTTAGGAATGGGGGTTTATGTATGTTCACAGATTTTATTTCTAAATAATACGTTGTATACGCGTGCGTGGGCGCTCTTCTTTGTCTCACTAATGTAAAATGTAATGATACCTCCTCATTATTTTCGTATAGTTAAACGGAATTCCTCTTGAATGCTCTTTCCGGCAATATCTTCTAGGCACCTGAGAGCCTATAGCGAGTAATAATGTATTTGCCTGCATATATTGACATTTTCCCGTCATTATTTATAACAAACATTTATTACCTACTAAGAAAGGAAGAGAAAGAAAACTTACTGAAAAGGAGAATGAAAATAAAAATGAAAAACGGCTGGGATAGTCTCCAAATGAAAGTCGTCACGTGACCAACGTCTTTTCGCAGCATGCCGTGTTAGGGGTGATCAATTGAAAAATTGAAGGAAAAGAAAAGGCAGGGAATCAATGAATAAGTTACTTCTCTTACATTCTGTTTTAGACGGCGGTCACTGGAAAAAGCCTGCAGTTTTTAAGAGCAAGTGAGAATGCTACTGGACACTAAGCAACCGATTTAGCATTAAAAAAACCTATTTAGGGGAGTATTAAAAAAAAGAATAAGCCTTTTTTCCTGACATAATAATCAGTAAATGCTTGAATTGCTAGACCACCTACTTTGCACGCCTTGTACCCGTTACACATACATACCGCGATAGATAGATGGCCAGACAGCTAGATAAGCCCAAAGACTGAGAGAGACCTGTGGACGGGTTTGGTTGACTTATTCTAATGATAGTAAATATGAAGCTATGGCCAAATCTTGCTGGGTACGATGGTTCTCGTACGGTCACCGAAGCAACGTTAAGCCTTGTCAGTACCAAGTTGGGTGACTTTCCTTAAATATAAGGTGCTGCAAGCAGCTGGGGATCGTATGAAGTCCCTCCCGTGACGAATCTGTTGATCAACCCAAGAAGGGGGCCGATCTCTACACAATACACCATAAAACAATCCAATGGCCGGCCCTTTCCATTTGAACTCCGTCCATGACCTGGCTGTCAAGTCACCTAAATAAGGTAAGGATTGGTCATGTTCTTTTTCTTTTTACGGTGGAAGATTACAGTCGACTCAAACCTCTGACTTAGATTGGAGTTTGCTAACAGGAATTGCGCATACAGAAATACTAAGGCTGAAGATGTACAATGCAAACATGACGATACTAGTTCAAAAATTACCGTGGCACTAGTAGAACACTTGCATTGTCAACATACTGAGCTCGCATAGCACGGTACAAGGCTACAAGCGGAAGACTCCCAGCGAAGGTTGAACTCACTACATTTACGATGCTCTGCAAAAAAAACCCCAAAAAACCAACAAAACTTATCTTTATATAATACTGCAAAAGGCCACAGTCGTGAGTATCACAGTGAGGATCGAGCTCACTATAGAAGTAATGGTCTGCTCAAATATCTTGTGAAGCTCATCTTGATACATTGTTTAAATTTATTTTTCTAAGACGAAATATTACGGAGCCTTATTTTCATTTTCAATCTTATGACTACTTTACAGCTTCACCTTAATTAATTAGTTGCTTTTTATTATTACTTTTTCCTTGACCGATTACCCTTCAGCGATGAGATCACATGATGGATCAGAAAATAATGAACAAGCCTCAGGTGGGATTTGAACCCTCACCTTTTATGCCTGCCTGCTCTACCTATTGAGCAACCAAGACTGACCAAGAAGGTGGAAGTTCGAACAACACCCTTAAACCCATCCTTCACTCCAATTGGAGACCATGTTTGTTTGTATTCTGCATTTTTCCCCTGATACATTTATTTTTCTTAGATGAAGTATCATGAATCATTGAACCACCGTAGTCAGCATAGATGGCAAATAATTCTATCATTTTTTTCATATTTGCGTGTATCTATGTGTTTGTATGTTTATGAGTTTGCATGTTTGTGTGTTTTTTATGTGTTCCAGAGCTCCTGGCCATCCTCTTGTCTACAGACTTGAAAATTGGCATCAGTACTTCATTAGACTCTTTTTGGGGCTTTATTTTGACGGTTTTATAAATAACCTCTGGATTCTGAAGAATCTACATTATTGTAAATACATTATTTTACCCTTTTTTTAATGTTTCCCTTTGCAAAATGCCAGTGATGCCATAGATAGAATTTATTCTGACCATATTTATTCTCCGATGGAGTTTTTTTAAATTTTTTTTATATGATTTCAAATTTTGACGCTACGGTTATATCAAAGACTGTGATGGCCAGTATTTTTTTAAAAGAATTTTACAAAAGTTTATGACTACATTGATATTACCTTTTGCTCCGGACGATTACTCTTCAAGCAACTCGTGAATTAAGATGGAGGCAAAAAGTAGTCAAAAGATAAAAATAAAAACTTACCTTAGTTTGGCAAAAGGAATTTAGCGAAGTTCAAACCCATGACGCTAGCTCGCCACACCACTACACCACGGCGATGCATCCTGTCATAGAAAACGTACTCAGCACTTTTATGATTTAAGAACGAATCGTATTTTTGGGACAATTCCCAAAAGCTTCAAGTTACTCGTTCTTATGTTTCATCTCATGAATACAAAGCAAATGCAAAATGTGAACCTTTTAGGTGAAAACAACAACGTCGTTGACAGAATGTTTTGGTATAAGAAGATGAAAATCCAGCAAGGAAGGTATGATGAGTCAAAACTGACCAAAGTCATTGGGAAAAGGTCAAATGTGAAGGAAGCAACAGGACTCTTGGTTGTTATGTAAATAGAGATCGTAAAATAGCGAAATAATGGCGCCTGGTAGGCCATTACTGGCCCAGATTAAAGTCTCTCTCTCTCTCACTATATATATATATATATATATATATATATATATATATATATATATATATATATATATATATAGAGAGAGAGAGAGAGAGAGAGAGAGAGAGAGAGAGAGAGAGGGGGGAGAGAGATAAAAGAAAGAAAGAAAGAAAAAGGCAGAGAGAGGGATAAAGAAAGAAAGAAAGAAAGAAAGAAAGAA
>OY735207.1:17424994-17434994 GCA_963457665.1 Thysanoteuthis rhombus | reverse complement strand
ATATATATATATATATATATATATATATATGTATGTATATATATGTATATATATATATGTATGTATATATATATATATATATATATATATGTATATACGCACTCGGTGGTGTAGAAGTATGCACCCATGCATAGCTTGATATGGGAAATATATCTAATATATTTTCTCTCCAAATTGCTATACCGTGACAGATAAATTGATTTCCATGGTTTATACTAACAGATCTAGAACCACACAGACACCAAAGGATAACTTTACAACAGGAATCGACGCCATCGAAACGAATATTACTCTACAGATTAATGTGCGAAGGTCTTGTGTTAACCGAGTACAAAAGTGTGTAGAAGTAGACGGACATTGGTTCGAACACTTGGGCTTATTGATTTAAATATGATTTAGACATTGGCGTATGATTATTTAATTAATTAAATTTCCATTCTATTGTACATATAATTTTCATGATAAACTGCATATAGGTTCAAGGCTTCCACAACACTACATATATAATTATGTATATTACGTGTTTCTTTTACTTGTATACAGTACCACTGTTTATAGCAATGTTAATATATACGTAGAACAAATATTTTCTTCGTTTCTTTCTGTTCAACTATCTATGTGCGTGTATGTGTGGGTATCAATTTATGAATGTATGTATATATTAGCATATACTTTGGCAAATTTGATTTGATAAATATAAATATATAAATCGATAGAAATGTATATATATATATATATATGTATACAGAAATATTTATATTGTAAAATATTTGATTGTATACACATTATATTACTTTGATTCATATATATATATATATATATATATATATATATATATATGTGTCTGTCGATTGATAGATAGATTGACAGAGAGATACAAAGCTCTGCCTAATCTGATACAGGGTAACAAGATCGTGTTACACGAATGTAACCCACTACACAAGCGAACTAACTAGCGAGATCAGTTTACTAAACACCACTCGACGCCAGGCACCGCCTACCACATATTTTTTTTCAACTTTTCACTTTAAAGCATTCCCCTAGGTTCACTGAGTATGCGCACCAAGTTTGTGCCAAATTTGGTCGAGCTTGGTCAGTGTTTGAGTGGACGGTACCGCGACAAACGGAGCCAGTTGTTTTTTATTATAGTAGATATGAATATTACTGCACTATCACGAACTCATTTATATTCCCTTCTCTCATTTTATCTAAACGTGTATGTATGTCCTCATAAGAAATGACATGCAGAAGAAAATCGATAATGTTCTGAATAATTCGAAGAAAATAATGCGTATACGTAACGAGTCTTACTTTTTTTTTTCACACTTTCTCAAAAAGTAGCACATGGATGTTTCAGGCCTTCCATTGTCTGTTTTCGCTGGCATTCATGGACGGGGTCTGCATCCTCCTGACATCTTTCTTTTGCACGTATCGAAACTATGGTCGTGTGTCCTTTTCTTTTGTTTCTTGAAGTTCTTCTCCATAAAACATGTGCCGTTCTCAGTACACCTTTTGTCAACGAATGTATGTAACGAGCACGCACACAATTTTCTGCGAATCGAGTTTTCTGGAGGAGGAGGTAACTCGCAAGAAGCCACGGGAAGCAACGAGAAGCAAATGTTATGTAATTGAAAAAAAATCTTTCATACAAAGGTTCATGGCGATTAGCTAGATAACATAGTACTAATGTTAGGGCTATTTATCGTTTACAGCAACTGTTTCTGTTTAAAAATGATATCTTTGTTTCGCTTCTCGTTGCTTCCTGTTGCTTCCTGTTGCTTCCTGTTGCATCTCGTGTTTTTAGCCCGACAGATTTTCTTACCAGTATATCACATGTATACTAGTATAAAAATCGATCCTGTGTATAAGTCGACTTTGAATTTTATATCAGAAGAATTCAAACATTGTGAAAACAAAAATGGTCATATAAGAGGAAAAATATTGATTTGCTAGTTTGATTGATTACTTCTTAGATTGAAACATTGATCATTTCTCCGTTTATTTAGATTCTTGGGTCAGTTTACTTTCTTGTTGTACAGCAATACCTTGAATATTGCAGTTTTGATTAGAGCGGACTTTGATGTAGCACGTTTAAGGTATTGCTGTACAGATTGACGTAACCAAATATACGCTGGAAAACACATTTAATCATTAAATGACCTAGCTCGGTTCGGGTTTGCAATGAATTAACCGCACAAATCAAGGTATGTCTATATTCTCCCCGTGTTTATAATCGCACTAGTTAATTGCCGTGAAAAAAATCACGGATATATCTAAATTTCTATGATCTGTTTTTTTTTTTTGTTTTTCGAAAAGAAACTACCAAAGGGTCTATTGTTTCAAACAGCAGGTATGAGATATATTTATCAATGAACATGTTACCTTTACATAGAAGAGTCTATTGTTACGGAGAAAAAAAATTACTCTGTTCTTTATATAAGTAGATATGCTCGTACGTTCCCCGTCTTTCACCGTAGACTTGAGCATGAATAACCTTTAAGCCTCGTGTATAGGTCGACCCCAATTTTCTTCCAGGTTACCAAACAAAAAATGCATGCTAGCAAAGCACTAAAGATCTAGTTAACTTAGTCCTGCTATGACGAAGCAAGCTTCTGCTCTAGTGAGAATGCCCCGTACCCAGCAACTGCTGGTGCATCGCGTAGACTAAGAGTCTTCAAAGTGGTCGATATCAACCCCCTGGGGGTCGAAGAGACTATCCAAGGGGTCGATAAAAGCCTCAGGGTTAGAACGAGGTCGATAAATGCCAGGCGGTCGATTGAACTTTCACGATCAAAAAAACTGAAATTTGGATGAGAAATGATAAAATAAAATATATATATATATATATATATATATATATATAAAATAGAGTTAGTCACTCAATATAAACTGTCACGTGATCAACGTTTTTTTTTTTGGTAGCATGCCCTGTAAGTTGTGATCAATTGAATCATTGGTAGAAGGGCTGATCAATCAATTAGTTACTGCTCCCGCCTTTTATTGGGCGGTAATCACTAAAAAGCCTCCCCTCCCAAGAAAATGATCAAGAGGATACAGACCAAAGACTAACTTAGCATAAACTTACATTACAAAATTACCTCCCTGATAACCTACCTAGAGGGAATTAAAAGGTGTTTTCTTTAGACGTCATCATCATCATCATCATCATCATCATCATCATCATCATCATCATCATCATCATCATCATCATTCTTTTAACGCCCGTCATTTGGACATAGACCTTTTCCAGGATTCGCCACAATTCCCTATCATGGGCGTCGCGAAGCCAGTTTTTTCTAAATTTTTCCAGTTCATCTCTCCATCTTGTATTTTGTCGACCTTGCTTTCGCTTGAGATCTCTGGGGATCCATGTTGTGAGTCGTGATGTCCATCGGTTGTCTGTCATTCTCGCAACATGGCCTGCTCATTGCCATTCAAGTTTTCCAATAGATTCTATGATGTTCTTTGGACGTAATAAGGAGTAAACATTGAAAATTTCAGCTCTCTAGCTCCATTTGTGCGACCTATACGTGCGATACGTACACAGTCGGCCAGGCAGCCAGTCTGGAAGCCAGCGACACCAACGTAACAATTGAAAGAAACCTACGTCGACAGTTTTAGTTAAAACTCTTGGTTAACGGTTTCTAATATTTTGTTCATGGACATTTTAGATTTATAATACGTCTGATTCTCTCTTAATATCGACCTTTCTTAGTATGTTCACATTTAGACTTTTGCATCGCTGTCTATTCATATAAATCATTTTAATCAATATTCTATCTATGATAAATCTATTTATTCATTATTCATCAATACCCCTCTCCATATCCATAATTCTAAGGCTTTATATATATATATATCTCCATATATATATATATATATATATATATATATATATATATATATGTATATATATATATATATATATATATATATATATATATATATATATATATATATATGTATATATATATATATATATATATATATACACATATATGTAAATATATATGTATATATATATATGTATATATATGTATATATATATATATATATCGATTCAGTTACACGTTTAGAAAAAAACATTTGAACCGAATTAGTTATGATTATTGAAGTTGATAATGAAACAACACTTAGAATAAAAATATGTAATCATAAAATTCCTCTTTGAATACCATACTACATTTTCTTAATTATGACCGACGATGGCCGAAATATCTAGAACTATCTACTTTTTGAAAATTCCAAAATTTAAAAATCGATGCTACTAATAGAAGGTTTGTATACCAACAAGAGACGTTTAGTAAAAAGTTGAATAAACTGAGCTTCTCAGTTATTTTTTGATGATGTATGTTTGAATGAAAGATCGTTGCCTCGTTATACCTATCTTGGTCAGTATGTATGTATTAACATATGAATGTATGTTAGTCCACTCACGCCTTTATATACTCTCTATCTCTCTCTCTCTCTCTATCTATCTATCTCTTCCTTTCTACCTACCTATCAATCTATCTATCCCAGGCTATGTTTATGTATGAATCTATGTATCATTGTCCGTTCATATCTCTCAATTCCAGTCAGCTTCTACTATCTATCTATCTATCTATCTATCTATCTATCTATCTATCTATCCATCTAGCCTGCTAGCTAACTAGCTAGCCATCTATTTTTCTACTTATCTATTTTCAACTTATCTATCTATCTATCTATCTATCTATCTATCTATCCCTTTCTTTCGATCTATCTATCTATCTATCTATCTATCTATCTATCTATCTATCTATCTATCTATCCCTTTCTTTCGATCGATCTATCTATCTATCTATCTATCTATCTATCTATTTATCTATCTATCCCTTCCTTTCGATCTATCTATCTATCTATCTATCTATCTATCTATCTATCTATCTATCTATCTATCCCTACCTTTCGATCTATCTATCTATCTATTCAATATGCCTCTCAATCTCTTTCTTCGATACTTTATCTCTTTTTCCATCCACAACTTCGCCGCTTCTTTCCCCTCTTCTATTCCCCTTTCTTTCTGTCATCATCCAGCGACCGACACTCTCTCCGCCCGTCGTTCAACTTTCCCTCTTTTTATCTCACAAGTTATTTTTCCTTGTCCTTTTTTTCCCATTCAGTTTTGCCATATTTCTCCCCCGCTCTCGTTCTTCCATGATATAGATATATAAAACCAACTATTTTAGAAACGACTGTAACGCTGGATTACCACACAAGACCAAATGGTATGGTCTTTGGCCAAATTTATCTTCTTCAGTACAAAAATAATCAGATAACTTGGAACCAATCATCAGACTAAGCTTGCAGGAAAAATGGATTACAATACATATTTTTTTAAATCTATTGTTCATGAGAGAACCATGTTCGAATTCACATAGAGATATCGTAAGGCAATGCAGTATATTGGACAAAAGACAGGAGTCCGAGATATCATAGAAACCATAAGAAAACTCAAATAGCAATGAGCTGGATGGACATGTTGCAAGTATGGATCCCCAGAGTTCCCATTCGAAACTGTGGCCGACAGAAAGTTAGATAGCGCAACGAGTTAGACATACTCATAAAGAACTGGCTCTGCGATACCCATGATAGAGAGGTCTGGCGAATTTTGGGGAAGGTTTATGTCCAACGACAGATGCTTAAATGCTGCTGCTGCTGATGATGATGTTCATGTATTTTTATGTCGTATCATATCAGTCGTGTTTAAAGGATTATCTTTTGTAAATTTGTAAATTTTCTTCCAGTACCAAATCTTTACTCTCGGAACCAAATAGCTTTGTAGTTCGCACAATCTGGGCCTCGAACAACACAAAAACACGCGAACAAAACAGAAAATTGCAACTCTGTCTTGATAAGCTGACCACGGTGATATTTTCCGACGCAATTCTCCGAACTGAAGCCATTACCAGTGTCATGTGTCAAGGGGAATTATCCAAACAAGTGCAGAGTACCCAATTGCAATTCTTTACGACGAAAATGGCTCAGCTGGGAGGAGTCAGGGCGTGGCTATGTGGGGTCATTGTGTCTGCAGAGGAAATCAATGGAAATGGAGGAAAGAAAGAAAATGAAAAAAGAGATCAGTGAAATGTAGCTGTACTTCAAGGACCGCCATACATCAATTTGTGTTCGAATTACTTTCTGGTAATCTGGACGCAACTCGATCTGGGCAAAACTCGATAATTACAGAGTGAAGTTGTGTATACGCACTGCACAAAATACCATGGTGCATACATTTTTACCTAGGCCTCTATATTGAACATAAGTCTTCCTTGCGTTGTGAAACACGCGTTCTCGCTCATCGACCAAAGGAATAGAGGACCCTTAATTTTTCGCAGGAATTGGTTGTGGGGGCGGCTGGCCAAACGCAGTCTCCCTTACAAAGAGTTTTGACACGCCTTGCAAACGAGTGTAAAGCTTAAAATTAACTTTTTTTTCTTAATCTATCAGCGGCAGGGAACTTTGAATTGATAGTAGGATTTGGAACAAAGACACCGGTAGCAGATTGTATCCTTGTGGGATGGAAGACTGAACGACCTACTATGAACGATATTAGAGGTTTCAGATGCACAATGCTAATCGCTGAAGTTTGTTGTGGAAATTCTCCTTTCAACTTTTCCTACTTCTATCTCAATTTGAACTCCTCATCCCCCCCCCTCTTCAAATTTTCTCCAAGTTTTGTTTCTCGCATGTTTTCGTCTTTGTTTCTTGGAAGCCGTTTTTCGTGACTTTATGAAACTGTTTAATTCGCAAAAGCTTCTCATCGGACAATCATAATAGTCCTCCTCGAATTTTTGAGCCGCAATTGAAACACGTTTTCCACTCGGCTATACACTTACATTCCTGAAGAAAACGAATCAATTTTCATCCGTTACATTTTTTTCACTGAGACAGTAGCCCAGCACATCAAAGTGTCCACTCATTTACATTCTCCTATTCTCCTTCTCTGTCTGAAGAAGTTGAAACAACAAATGAAAAGAAATGAAGGTCATTCTTTAAGGGAAGCTTGTGGCGTGTTGCTAACACGATTTTTTTTGCGCTAAATCGACTCTGAAAAAGTGTCAAAAACGCCAGAATGCGCTAAAAACACTGCTAGCCCTCTCATAGCCGTTTTGATAGCTGAGAATGGCCAAAAATTGACTTGAGGATAGCTAAAAGTCTGCTGAAAAAACCCGTAAATGTTGAATTTTCGTGCTGCTAAAACAAGAAACAGTAAATGAAGCTCTTCCTTGCTATCATTCGAAAACTTGCAACCGATTTTCATTGTTATCATTTGAAGTATGTGCAACACAAACTTCCGTTTAGTCCAACATGATAGGAAAAACAAATAGTGAAAATCCCCCTCCCCTAGATCACGCGAGGATTGTTCTTGTTTTTGTTGTTTAGGAGGAAAAAAAAAGTCAGCTCCAACCTCCAACTTGTACTGGAGTCTGACAATACCTTGTCGTGAGTCAGCCTGCAGTTACAATTAAACATTTAACAGGGCATCTTCCGTTTTTGACATCTCATTGTTCATTTTATTATGAATAATACATTATTGGAGTTCTCCATTTTATTCAAAATTTTTACATCGACTCGAATGAAATCATTAACGGGAATTCAAAACGTATTCTAGTGTCATTGATCATGAAATAATGAAATTAAAACAAGATGTCTAGTTAGTCACTCAATAGAAACCGTCACGTGTCCAAATTCTTTTATCAGCATGCCATTTTGGGGGTAATCAATTAAAAAACTGGAAGAAGGAGTGTTTAATGAATAAGTTACTCTTTCTACCTTTGTTGGGCAGTGATCACTAAAAAGGTCAAATTTTCCCAAAAACAAGCGTGAATGCTGACGGACACAAACTAAGGGACTAATTTAGTGTAAACTTACATTGCAAATTTAACTACCCACTAGAAGCTTTTTTAGGAGGAGAATTAAGAGAAAAACAAATTTTCTTTTGGATATTTTCCGGACATAATAAGGAATAAACGTTGAAATTTATATACATACGTAGCCAGCCAGACCAACTAAAAAACTGAAGAAACCTATGTTGACAGTTTTGATGACTGTTTCTTAAAATAGTTAACTGATATAATCAATAAAAACAAATGATCTTGCGTAAATGCAATACTATTGATTTGAACAAATGTATTGTTTTCTGTAAAGATCCCTAAATGTTAAGAAATCATTGAAAACATGAAGAAGTTTTGTTTCAAGGTTGTTAGGAGCGAACGGAGAGAAGAAAATGAAGAACCAGATTTTTATCACTTTTCATGATTCCGATCATTTCACTCAGGGCATAAATATTTCTTCGAAAAAGATTCTGTTCTCGGTAAACAAACGACCCTTTCCCGTTCACATTGTTACTTCCTTTTTTCTGATCTCCAATTATTTTACCTTTATTTTTCTCTCTTCTTTTCGTTCGTCTTTTCCTTTTTCTTTCTTTTTTAGATCAAATCTTTTCATTTCTTCCTTTCTTTCTTAGAGTGAATCTTTTTTCTTTCTTTTCTATCCTTTCTTTCTTTCTTTCTTTCTTTCTTAGAGTGAATCTTTTTTTTTCTTTTCTATTCTTTCTTTCTTTCTTTCTTAGAGTGAATCTTTTTTTCTTTCTTTTCTATTCTTTCTTTCTTTCTTTCTTAGAGTGAATCTCTTTCTTCCTTTCTCACTGTCTTTTTTTCTTCCTTTTTTGTTTGTTTGTTCGTTCGTTTGTTTGTTCGTTTGTTTGTTTATTTGTTTCTTTCTTTCTGAGAGTGATTTTTTCTATTTTCTTTCTTCCTTCATTTCTTTCTTAGAGCAAATATTTTCCCTCCTTTCTTTTTAATTTAGATCGAATCCTTTTCTCCCTATCTTTCTTTCTTTCTTTCTTTTTTTCTTTCCTTCTGAGAGATAATCCCTTTCTTTCTTTCTTTCTTTCTTTCTTTCTTTCTTTCTTTCTTTCTTTCTTTCTTTCTTTCTTAGAGAGAATCCATTTCCTTCTTTCCACCTTAGTGTAAGTTCTTTGTTTTCTTTTTATCTTTCCTATCTTGAAATCGCAATGCAAATGTTTTTCTTCCTTTCCACTTCTCCTTCTTAGGACAATTTCTTCAAATATCTTTTTATGTCTATCTTAACATCTCAAAACAAATCTTTTTTCTTTCTTTTTTCTTTTTTCTTTCTTCTCATCTTAGTGTAAGTTACTCCTTTCTTTCTTTCCCTTTTTCCTCACATCTTATTTCAAATCCCTTTTCACCCTTTCTATCTTTCTTTCTTTCTATCTTTCTTCCTTCCTTTCTTCCTTTTCTATTTGAGAAAAAATTACGACGTAAATATTTAAGCTTTTATCTCTCGGTAACATTTGTCTTGGCGTTTTTATTCTTTCATCGACCTTCCATGCTAATTTCTAGGCGGTTAAACTTGAAATGATATTTTTTGTTTATTTTTCCTTTTCATAAACCAAACATTCACGCAGCCTAGATACACCACCATGCGTCATCAGTATAAATATCTTTGTTTTTTTTTTTCACTAGTTCAAACCCTGTAATAAGTCCGGATCTCAACCTTTCATCTTTCTCCCCATCCCCAATCATGCCAAATGGCATATTCGTGCACTTGCAAAATTCGCTACATGGACAGAAAAAATTATTTCAACATAAGCCCATCTTGTGGATTTTTCATATATTTATAATATACCAAACGGATATGTATATTTTTATCTGTAACATCAAAGGAAATAGCTTTCGTATTTTTATGCAAGATTTACTTCCCTTAGAAGACCTTTTTCATTATTTCGTTCTTTATGAGTAAAGGACGATTGGGCCCAATGTTTGAATTCTGTGACGAATTCTCAATAGAATTAGGTTCGCCCCTCTTTATGTTCCAAGCTTTCAAGTAATCGCGATTCCATAATTAAATGATTATTGCCGAAATTTTTCGCTGGCGAAGTGAACTAATGATGCTATAAACGTCATGTATTGAAACAGAATCTCTATAAAACAGCTTTAGACTCATGGTAGAT
>OY735207.1:17392494-17422494 GCA_963457665.1 Thysanoteuthis rhombus | reverse complement strand
TTTAATGCATTATAACATTTTCATATACTGGTTTCTGTTTTAATATTTACTTTTTTTGAAAGTGATTATTGATATTTTTGGGGGAGCTACTTTTGATCATATTCACGTGATCTTAAGAAAAACCATTTCAAGATATTTTTCATTTCATTTGAATATTCCAATATCCACCCGCTGCCAATATTATTTTGGGGTTATGTTATTGTTCCGGCCGATTTGCGTGTCGTCAGATTTGTTAGTTCATACATTTTTGAATTTTAGGTTTCGTTTCTGCATATTTTGTGATATGTTTTTTTTTTTTCTCTACTTATAAGAAAAAAGTGTCTTGGTTCTTATATAATTTTCACAGAGTTGCCAATCGTTTGTGTTGGGACGAATACACAATGGCCTGCAAACTTGCTCTTGAAGCACAGGATCGAGGTACATGAAAAAAAGATTATGGTTTGAATACCCCCCCCCCTGGGGAAGGCTAGATACTCCTACCCTTCCTAAAGTGTTCAGATTTTTGTTTTGTAAATTGTTTGAATGTGACTAATTCATTGTAGTCTGCAAACTTTCTCTTGAAGTACTGGATCGAAAACTGAGGGACATAAAAATCTACATGATTGGCGGGATAAATTAAGTCTGGCTAGGCCTGGTACTTCTACGAGTATATATATATATATATATATATATATATATATATATATATATATATATATATATATATATATATATAAGTGTGTGTGTGCTAATAGCAGAGGCATTATAGTACGTCCAAGTGAGGGAAGGCAGCAACATTCTGGGAGACGAGAAGATGATAAAATTGAACTGAAAATATACGGAATAGCGCGGCTTCGTCTGTAAATAGCTGTAATTCTGAATGGATGGTGATCGCCATTATCTTATTACGAAATCATTAAAAATAGCAGATGATTTTCACTGAGGACGATAAAGACTTTTTTTTTTTTTTTGCTGTTTTGCTTTCTGTTACAGTGCTGCGATCAATGAATGGGGCAGGAAGTAGAATGTGGAGAAATAGTGTTAGACTCGATTATTTCGAGAGACGCGCATGCGTTGTTCAATATTTCTTTTTTGTTCCTCCATTTTGATTATTGTTATTTCTGTACTTTTGTACACCAAAGATTTCGGGGGGAGAGCGTTAAAAATAGTTGCGCAAGGCACAAATCCGGAAATTCTGAAATCTCGAGCAAAGAATATTTAACTTTTATTTTGAGACTACCATTACAGTGAGAGTTTCTACTTTCGTTGTGATAGCGTTGTGTTTAATGGCGTGAATTATGTTGCCAACCAATCATCATCATCCTTATGACGTCCGTAGTTGGATATCGACCTTACCCAAGATTCACCGGAACTCTTTATCATGGGTGTTGCGGAGCCAATATTTTATGAACTTGTCTATATCGTCACATCTGTTTGTTTTTTTAAAACCTAATATATATATATATATATATATATATATATATATATATATATATATATATATTATTAACGCTCCTTTATTCAGTGTTGAGCACTCTTTAAGCGAGGTAACTCACCCATTGTAAGCTTATGCAATGCTCTTCCATACTAATAGAGCACTCTGGTGGATGGAGAATTTATGCGTAAATAAATATATCGCTTAAATTCAGCCTTACTGACCGTCCAGTCTGAAATGAAGGTTTCAATCCTGCCTCGCAGTACTGGATGGGATAATGGAAAGTCTATAGCCACACTGAAGAGTTGTAATACAGCGAAACAGCTGTTTGTGAATGACACAAAAGCAACAATAGTATATATATATATATATATATATATATATATATATATATATATATATATATATATAATAGTCTTGTAATCTCTCCATGTAATGTTGAGTATGATTCCTTCTTGTGCACATTGAATGATTCTCGGTTCGAGATCCAGTCTTTTTGGTCAGGGTTTATGTTTTGGCTCTACAAATAACTATTGGGAGAACGTTTTGGTTATACGCGATTCTTTTTAATACTAATGGGATTTCCTTATTCTTGAAGGTCGGTCCTGCTCTGTCGAAAGGTCGCCGACCTCGGGTGGTTCTTCATTTGATTGTGGGCTCATGGAAATTCGTTGTCCCAGGTTTGCTGGGAATCTTCATGAATTTAGGAAAATGTTCGATGAACCGAATGTAGAAAACAAGACGATTGGTCTTCACATGAACTTCAGTAAAGCCAAAGTCATTTGCTACTAACTACTTGGTTTGAAACAGGCGCCCCTAATCAACCACGTAATGGAATCATTGATCCTTCATCAAAACCAGGCATACACAAAATTTTCCGGTTTGTTTTTTAATTAATGGAAAAATCAAAGAGAAACTGAACGAAGACCAACGAAACTACTTCTGTTTCATAGCTAAACAGAAGAAGAATATAAATATACGAACATTTGTGGACGAAACTGAACTTTACCAAAGGTAAAACCATTTCTAATAACTATATCATCATTATTGTATATTGATAAACAGAACATAAAATGAATAGAAAATAAAAATCAACTGAATATGGAAATCTATAAATTATAAAAATAGAAACAATTTCTTCTTTCCTTTGTGTTTGGGAGCTCTTAGACGTTTATATTGAAGTTGTTCTTGACTTTTTAAATATTTTAAACTTTAAAGAATCTTGGAAAATTTCAAATTCTCACAATTTCTCATAAACGTCTTGTGCATTCAATTTTTTAATCTTTTCTTGTTGATGGATGCCTTTGATGTACGCGTTATGGCTGTTTTGGCCGTTTTCGGCATCCCAATTGTTAAACCGTCCGTAAAAATCTGAAATGTGTGATCAGTAAGATGGGTTTTATTTCGTAAACGAATGTCAGCTTTTGAGCCCGAAGATTCTTTCAACCACCCCCTACGTTTATCGATCCCCTTTTGGTCCCCAGACATTTTATCGACTTTTTGGTTAGTCACATCGATCACTTTGGAGCACCATGCTTTAAGATGAAGGCAAGCTGGAATTTTTAGGATTTTTTTATTATATTTTTTTTATAATATTATTCGCCCTATTTTTTGTCCCTAGTTTTATTTTCAGAAACCGTAAACCAAAACTGCCAACGTATTAGTTTTGTATATCTCTGAATTTTTGAGATGAGATATTATTATTATTTCTATTATTATTCGGACTATCCTCATCTTGGTTGTTTTTCATTGTACTCTACGGCCTTCGTCAGGTATCATCTGGTAGATTTGGAGAAGTAACGAACCGAACCCTTTATTTAACCGACGGGGGTTATATTGACCACACTACCCTCTTAGCATTAGTCGTTATTATTATTGTCTCACACTGGGATTGAACCTACAACCATCAATTTACTTGCAGTAATTTTGTCTGATTCTGTAACCACCATGCTATGTGTCCATGATGGCCGTAGAGTACAACGGCCGGAACGTTGTATGAAACACAACCAAGATGAGGATAGGTCGAATGATAATAAAAATAGTATTAGTTTTGGTTGACAGTTTCTAAAAATAAAACAACGGACAAAAAAAAAAAAGGAATAAAAAAAAGAAAAAAATTCAAATAATTACATGAATAATAAAACATGTTTCTTCAGTTTTTTATCTGGTCCAGATGGCTGAGTGTCAGACTATATGCATGAATCTCTCATTAAAAATGTAAAACTGAAGAAAAATACCAAGAAAAGATCTGACTTTGAACATCCTACTCACAAAGGTGACCACCTTGAACTAGCTTACCCTATCTGCGGGAGGGTCTGCCTCGGTGAAGCTGGGAGGAAAAGTTATCTACGAAGCCATGAAAACAGACAACAGGTGAACTATCAAATAGCAATAGATCACGACACCTGTCATGTCTGTGGAAAGGAATGCAAGTCAACAGGAAGGCTGAAAAAGCATGCTTGAGTAAATGGATATTGCGCACCGGATACCCGTACCATGAATTCTCTTGTGTGCAAATTTTGCACCAGAAATTCGAAATCTCTTACTGTGTTAAAAAGCCATATCCGTTCTTTGCATATTGAGTGATTCTCTGGAGTGACATCATTCGATGGACATGTTCGAGAACGAGGTGGAAGCCACCAAATATGGATTTATGTATCACGTGTGGAGATACAGGAAATCAAAAACATTAAAAAAAAAGGTATACAACCAATGCATCCCCCATAGTCATCTATGGAGTTGTAATATGGAATTTCACCAAAAGATTGACCCTCAAACCATGCAAGGTGCACATAAGAGAATCATGCTCAATATCACAAGACAGCACAGTATACTAGAGGAAAAAAGCAGAAGCCGGGGGTATCGTAGAATAGATTCTATTAGAAAACTCAAATGGCAAGGGCTAGTCATGCTGCAAGAATGTCCGACAACTGATTGACATCACAACTAACAATGTGGATCCCCATGGGACATATGCAAAACTATGACCAGCAAAAGATGACGTGATGACCTGGACAAGTTCAGAAAATACTTGCCCCGCAATGTCCATGACAGAGAGGTCTGGGGAATCCTGGGAAAAGTCTATGTCCAACGACGGACGCTAAAAGGCTACTGCTTCTGATGATGACGTCGAGAAAAAATGTTTTCTTTTTGTTTTTGAAACACTGTCCCAACCAAGTAGGTTTTTAGTATGGGATACAATTTGCAATCTAAGTTTATGATGAATAGGTCTCTTAGTTTGAGTCTGACAGCATTCAGGTTTGTTTTGTGGAAAATAAGACTTTTTTAGTGATCACTTCCCAAAGAAAGACGAAACGGCATGATGCCAACAGACGTTGATCACGTGATGATTTATATTGGGTGCTACTTCATTAGTTCGACTATCAAGTGTTGGTTGATACTATACCTTAAATCATACACTGATATGTTGTGCTTGAAACGAATAGATTCGCCCACGAGAAAGTGTCTGTGTTTAGCCTCTTCTTTAAAAATTGCATCGACTTTCATTCGTGGAGATCAGGCATGGCTTACCATTCATGGTGGGAAAGTAGGCACACTTGCTTTTCTCTCTTTCTCTCTCTTTTTCTTTCTCTATCTTTTTCTTTCTCTCTCTCGTATATACATACATACATATATATATATATATATATATATATATGTATATATATATATATATATATATATATATATATATATATACATATATATATATATATATATATATATATATATATATATATATATATATATATATATATATATATATATATATGTATATATATATATCCAGAGCAAATGAGAGAGTAAGAGAGGGAGGATGTTCTTCAGCAACAGAAGATGAGCAAAGGAATGTGATATTTATACCAATCAATATCCCAATCAACTGATGAATCGGAGACAAGTTCGATTTGAAGCGATAATTCTGGAAAGGAAAGATAATCAGCTCATTATGCTAGCAGTGTGCGGCTATTTTCCAACCAAGACTTGGGCATTTTTCTGTGAGAACCCTAAAAATGTATATAAATATATACATTATTAAGGAATGGTTAAATAAACCGATAGAAATAATTATAAATGCGTTATGTTACTTTGAAACTCTACACAGAAAATGTACCACTCAGCCTAGATAGAGTAAATAGAATCAACAATTAAAGAAAAAATGAATGCTTCAGGAATCGAATCTAAGATCGATAGCTAGCCGTATTAATGCATCGTCGCTCTTACCAATGGGCTAAGCAGTCCGTTGGTTCGAATAACCCCTTCTTTTCATCTCGTTCATTCACTATCCATATCTGCTTCACACACACACACACACACACACACACACACACATATATATATATATATATATATATATATATATATATATATATATATATATATATTTATAATGATTAGTTATTATAAGCTCGTTTCTGGAAAGAGGCTTTTCCTATCTATTACAATTACGATTCCGCTAAATTTACCGGCAAACCTCTCTATCTCTCCCCTTCTCCACGATTCTGGTCTCTTCCTACTGTATTCTAATCAGTTAATCTTTGCTCCTTCTGTCACCTCTCCATTATGGTATATGTTTATACCTCAATCAAGTCTTTACTTGAGCAACGTTTTCGTGAGAGCTCGAAGAATGATATATCTATTTGTTTCTCTCTCTCTCTCTCTCTCTCTCTCTCTCTCTCTCTCTCTCTATATATATATATATATATATATATATATATATATATATATATATATATGTGCATGTGCGTGTGTTAGTGTGTACTAACTGAAATATGATTATCCTAATACAATTGTAGTTATTGATATCTATTATGCATAGCTTAGTACAACACAAGGTCAAATTGAGGAAAATAGAGGTAAAAGGATTAGTGTAACATACTCTTCCAAGCAGAGAATGCCTGCTCGCCAAGAAAATCAGCATCCAGCTGGTGAGAAATATGTCGCAACAAGAAGACAAGTCAATATGTTCGTAGTATCCATTCATATATTTAACTGGGAAGGAATCAGGTTCATAAAATATCTCCATGTCAGAACTCTCGAAAGGAAAAAAAATACCTATTTTCTAAAAGGTCATCAAAAAATTGCCTGACTCTCGCATTTGAGTAGATTGGAAAGGTGGTAACTGCAGGACGGACCCCCAGAGGCTCTGCGAATCACCTTGAGAATCTCATCGGTGGCTATTTCTGCTATGAGCCCCGATGAAAGGAGCGGTCACATCTACAAAATTACCTGTAAAATATCACAAGTATCACTTGATTCCTGTGAAAAAAATCACGGATATTTACGCATTTCTATGAGATTATTATTTTCAATGAAAAATCTAAAAAACAAAACAAAACAACAGCAAAAAAACCAAACAAACCAAAAAAAAACTACTGAACTTGTTTAAGTGAAAGAGTTCATTGTTTCAAATGATGGATGGGAGGTATTTTTACGGGCAAAATTGTTATTTTAAAGTGGAAGAGTTCATGGCCACGGACTGAGAAAAAGAAAAAAAATCACTCGGTTCATTATATATGTAGATTGCAAAGTTCACCGATTGTCGATATCCGGCTATCTGAAACAAATCTGAAGGAAAAAAACAACAACCCTCAAGTGGGTTTCGTGTGATTAAACCTGCTGTTTCGAACTCATAATTCTTTTTCGAGTTGCTTCATTATCAAGTAATTAATATTCGAATCGATTAAAGTTTTTTTTTTCATTCGTATTTATTTATATAATCAATTTTCTCTTATCTCTTATTTTTTTCTTCTTTCGTCCCTCTTAATTAAATCCGAACGATATTCTTAAGAATCAATTTCAGTGACAGGTGATTTCCTTGCTTCTCTTTCACATGGCAATTTTTGAAAGCGGTCCCCGTCCTTACTTCGTTTTCTTGTTTCTTTCTTTCTAGCCTTTTCATACACATACACGTGCATTAGCACACGCATACCCATTACAAACAAACGTTGCTGAATAATTTATATGTTAGTTAATTCATGGAGATATTTGAATTTCTGTAAGAGAATGAAAGAAAAAAACAAAAACAAAACAAAACTACCGGACTAGTTTCAGTGAAAGTGATAATTGTTACAAATGGTGGAGAGGAGATATTTTTAGCTGCAAAAATTGCTACCTTCAAGTCGAAAAGTTCATTGAAAGACAAAAAAAAAAAAAATGGAGATATAATTCGACAGAAATGGTTATAAATGCGTTACATTATTTTGAAACGCTATTTGAAATGACCCCCCTCCGTTGATACACGGTGAATGCATCATTTGGCCTAGACAGCGTAAATAGTATAAACAGTTAAAGAAAGTGGGGCTGCTGCATGAATCGAATCTGTGACCGATAGATAGCCGTTTTGACGTGTACCCTTTCCAGTACCCGGAGGCAGATGCACTACCCCTACCCTACGCAGAACTGGACGGTTAGTTGAACCGAATTAGGCGATACATAATTATAGTTAGGCGATATATTTACTTACGCATAATTCCCCATTTACCAGTGTGCCCCATTCCAGATTGGAAGGGCATTGCTTAGTTGCTTTATGGCAAATGAGCGCCCTACCTAAGAATGGTCAACCCTGAAGAAGGGAGCGTTAATCATAACAAATAATTTCACACACAAACACACACACGCACACACACACATATATATATATACATTGATTGATATATATATATATATATATATATATATATATATATATATATACAATAATTTTCAGGCCCCAAATCACCGAACTGGAACTGTATGTGAAAAGCCCAAAGGCCTCTGCAATAAAGCTTCAAGATAGGCAACTGCCAAATTTGGTAATGAGCATAAGAGGTAACAGTTTCTCGGAGATATTAGTGTCTAGGTCATAAAAGAGAGAGAGAGAGAGAGAGAGAGAGAGAGAGAGAGAGAGAGGGAGAGAGAGAGAGAGAGAAATAAGTTAAGAAAGGAGAAACAAAGAGATGAAAGAGTTGTATCATTTTTTGTCATCCGGGTTCGAGGCATTGACATACACGTCCATTCAATTACAAGCTTCATTGCTACGTGTCGAGTTAAACTTTTGACACTCTCTGGTCTTGGCCTTTTGCATAGACCGACATATCTGACATTTAAGACCGACATTACGCATCCAGAATCGAACGAATGGATCCTTGGTAGACTGAATAATTATGAAATATGTCAGATATCATTTCAGAATAAGAGACGAACAGAAGCAAGAATAGCATTTGGTATTTCAAACACACTCACGTTTGTATGCACTCACGACTTTGTTTCTAAGTATGTATAAATATACATATTGATATATGTATGTATTACAAACAAACACATGCTTACTAGCTCTGCTGGTGGTGCAGCCTGTACGCGGCGGACCTATAGCCCGGCAGCAGGGCAACCTGGTAGAATCACGTGAAAACTGGTGAAACCTATTTTTTGACAATGTTGACAGATTTGGATGAGGGCTTCTGACAATGACACAGTTGCTACAATCCGGTGTATTTATTGTTTTACAATTGAACAACCGTAACCAAAGATGATGAAGGGTCGATAAACCATAACTATCAAAGATGACGAATGGTACTCTCCTTATATATATATATATATATATATATATATATATATATATATATATATATATATATATATATATATTCGAATGTATGTGTATATGTGTATGTGTTCCAGCGCTCCTGGACATACCACCTTTTCTCCTGACTTGAAAATCGGCATCGGTATTCCACTACAGCTCCTCTGAAAACGTTTCTTTTTATTTTCGGAAGAAATGATTGGGGGTCTAATTTTGACGGGTTTATGAATAACATCTAGATTCCCAAGAATTTAGGCCAAATGATACACTCACCGTGTTATTACACACGCACACACACACACACATACACACACACACATACACACACACACACATATATATATATATATATATATATATATATATATATAAATAGATAGATTGATTGATAGATATACATATGATTAATAATTGCGTCATGCAGAACTCTTCAGTGTGGCTCAAGATTCGATATTCCTTCCAATACCCAGAGGTAGATGTTGTACCCCTACCGTTTGCGGAACTGGACGGTCAGTTGAACCGAATCAGGCGGTATATAATCATAATCAAGCAATATATTTACTTGCGCATAATTCCCCATCTACCAGAGATGGAAGAGCATTGGTGTTTTTAATACTCCATTTTATGTTTCCTGGTGGAAACTGCCAGTGATATCGTACATAGAATTCATTCTGACCATATCTGTTCTTTCATGAATTTTTTTTATATGACTAAAGATTTTAACGCTACATTTTTTTTATTGTAATTGGTGCTGTACCTACAATAGATAATTCTATCAGTAATGTTTACGTTCATTTCTAGTTCTTGCTAGTTTTCAATGCACACCACACAGATTTACTGCAGAAACATCGCCCCAGGTGGACCAGTCTTTTCTCCAATACTAAATTGATGAATACCTTCCAGACAGACTTAGTATCTCTCTCTCTCTCTCTCTCTCTCTCTCTCTCTCTCTCTCTCTCTCTCTCTCTCTCTATATATATATATATATATATATATATGTATATATATATATATATATATATATATATATATATATATATATATATATATATATAGAGAGAGAGAGAGAGAGAGACTACAAAGCTTTAGACGTTTAAAAAAAGCAACAATAGAAAAAACTCTTTCAGAAAAGTCTCTGCGTCACTTCAGTCACTTATTTCCCAATATCAGTCAATGCAATTTAAGTAATTTTCTTCAATGTTTTCCCCTGTTTTACATATACTTCGTCTTTATGGTACGATGTGTAAATTTTCTCTTGTTGGGATTATCAGTTATTTACCATGTAACCGTTTCGGAGATTTTAAAAACAAAACAGTTATATTAAAATGGCACCCCAATTGACCACCCCCCTTTCATCTGCGATTTAGATATATATATCTTTTAACTCTGGAATTGAGCACTCTGGCAGATGGGGAATTATCCATAGATAAATAAATCACTTACTTCAGTCCTACTGACCGTCCATGTTCAGTTATGGGCATAGGTAGAGCACCAACCTCTGGGTTCGGTGTAAAGGTTTCGACTAGTGGAAGGGATATCGAGTCTATAGCCACAATGAAGAGTTGTGATACAACGAAACAGCTGTCTGTGGGTGGATGACATAATTATATATATATACCTGAGTACAAATTAATAATCCAATATCCCATTTGTGGTTGTTTTATTTCATGACTCAATTATTTTACTATATATATATATATATATATATATATATATATATATATATATATATATATATATATATATATATATATATATGTATATTGTGTCATCCACAGACAGCTGTTCCATTGTATTACAACTCCTCAGTGTGGCTATAGACAATCCATTATCCCATCCAGTACCACGAGGCAGGATCGAAACCTTAGCTTCAGACCCAGAGGCTGGTATCTTCTCTCCACTCCACGGAACTTGAACCGTCCAGTGAGGTTGAATTTAAGCGATATATTTATTTACTTATATATATTCGTCATCCACTAGAATGCTCCATTCCACTTTGGGAGAGCATTGCATAAGCTTACAATGAACGAGTTACGTCGCTTAGAGAGTGCTCAATCCTGAATAAGGGAGCGTTAATTATCGTGTCATCCACAGAGAGCTGTTTCGTTGTATTACAACTCTCTCTCTCCCTCTCTCTCTCTCTCTCTCTCTCTCTCTATATATATATATATATATATATATATATATATATATATATATATACAAACATTTTGTGAATATAAAGGCACATTAAAAAGCACTTAGTATAAAACGAATGTAAAATCCAAGCTATGACGAACAGATGTGAAGCTGAATCACTTGAAAACAAACTTAGAATTACTCAAAGAGCACTGCATAGTGCAATGTAATGAATAATTCCAAGAATCAGAAAAAGATGAAAATCAGAGAAATAAACCAAAGTAAAAATTCATTGGAATAATTGAGAGACAAAGATGGAGATGTGTTGGACAATCAGCAAGAAGTGAAGATAACATACGGTGCCCTAAAGATAGCAAACACAGCAGGGGAAGACCAGACACAAGATGAAAGGATGAGATTGAAAGGTTTGCAGAGATATGGCAGAGTTTGGTACAGTCACAGTCGATATGGATGGAGCTGGGTGAAGCCCTTATTCAGCAATGGAAATGATAGCTGATGATGATCAATCTATTTATCTATTAAGGGCCATCGAACAAAACTGTCAGCATCTATATTGTCAACATCAACCCTAGGTATCTTCAGTTTTTAAGTGTGGCTGCCTATATATGTATATTACGCCTGTACAAGTCGCAATAATGGAACTATATAGATGAAGATTTGAAGATGGCTAGAAAAAAGTTTATGTCGTTTTTAACCACCCTATGGGAGTCAATTTATATAATTTCTTTTCTAAATTGATTCCTTATTTGTGTCTGGCAGTGTTCACCTTTTTTTAATCAGACAAAAGGCGAAAGAAACAAGCTATTAATTGAACACCCTTTTTTCCAATGTATTACTTGATCACCCCAACTCTGCATGCTGCCATAAATGACGGTTTCTATCGAATGACCAATCGGATTTGTCCATCTATTATTACTTACAACGTGATGAGAATCAAAGAAAAGCCACGTATGAATTTTGCACCAGTCTTTTGACCGGAGTCGAAGAGCGTAATTTTGAATCAACGGGATGGAGATTAAATTGAGTTTCTCTTGAGTAAAATTGGTTCCTTTGTTTGACCCAAAGGCGAAGTATTCAAGCTGAGAATTGAGAAGCCGTTCAACATCTGAAGAGCCTTAAGATGTTTGCGTCACAAGAAACCTCTCTTGATGTCATACTCTTTATTTCAAGATTCTATGATGTTCAGTGCCCCCCCCCGACAGTAGTGAAAAGGTTGGAGCAATCAAAAATCAATAAATGATAGCATGCACGTATACATAAACCTTCCCACTCACTAAAAAGTATCAGGTTTCATCGAAAATTCTGTCTGATGTTTCAATTTATTTGGGAAGCGAATATTGATGATTAAAGATTCTCTTTATCATTAATATATACTCTCCTCCGCTTGAGATGGCCTTATTCTATCAACAACTTTTTCGATACTAGATTCGTAAAATTCCTTTGATATTAACTTGGACGAGAAACTAATTGAGTTTTAACCTTTTCTCTCTAAGCCTTTGACCACTAAAATTGGTTTCCAAACTCCTAAACAAATCATTCCCGGATTAATTGAAGTCAGGAAGGCTTGAAATAATTTTTCAATCATTCAGGGTGAATGAGAATTAACTCCTTATTAAAGATGAAAAGCCTACACAAAGTCCTGACCTTACGACCTGTGACTTTCTCCAGAGGTTGCAGGCGAAAGAGGAGTTCACCGCACCAAACCACGAACTCTGAATCAGATTTTTTATTGGTTTCTCTGTTCGTAGCCACTCAGAGATAACAGGTTTACTGCCAGCGTTACATTCTAACAATTCTGACATTGTATGGTCCAAAGTGAATTTAGTTTTACCACGATCGACCAATAAATAATAAAGTTATTACCAATTTCCAATAGGGGTTTCTTCTGACCCACCCGGTTTGTATAAAACTTGCACCTATCATGTATGCATAACTAGTTAAACCCGTAAAAGTGTAAAGTTCCTTGACTCCAAAAATGGTTGGAGGTTGCTGTGGTTGGATAGACGCCCGGAGAACTCTGCCTACCCGTAATTGAATTCTATGAAATGATTTTTCTCTCAGAGAAGAAACTAAAAAACTCGTTTCAGTGGAAGAGACCATCGTTTCAAATGGTGATTAAGAGATACTTTTTTTCCAGCAAACTTGTTACATTTGAGAGGGAGAGTCAGTCTATGGAGACGGACAGAGAAACAGAAAAATATATATTCATTCGATATATTGATTGCAAAATTGTTCGAACAATGGGATCCGACCATCAAAAGCAAATCTACCCCCCAGACCTAAAGGGGGTCTCGTGTGATTAAACCAGCTTTTTAAAACTGGTAGCTCTTTTTCGAATGGCTTTACTATCTTATGATCAATGTTCGAATCGACTGAATACTTTCCATTCGTATTTATCTTCATAATCAATTATCTCAACATAATCTTTCTCTTTCGTTTTTTTTAATAAGATCCGAATGATATTATTGGAAACAATTTCAATGGCAGGTGGTTTCTTGGAATCTCTACTGGCATCGCAACTCATAGGATAATAAGTAGATTTCTGACAAGTTAAGACCGGGTTCCTGTATCACGAATCTATGCATTTCACTAATGCAGTGATTCAGGATGCAGGATGCACGCCCCACGAAGAGATAATTAAAATATATTGAGGGGTAAATTTGGAATTCGCACGCGAAGAGTGAAAAGTTGATTCTTAATTATACTATATTATTGAATAGATTAGGAATTAATAGTATTGTAGAGTTCTCATCTTGGACGAATCAACGAATCTTCTTGATAATCCAAAAGTCCGAGACATCGTAGAATCCATTAGAAAAAAAAAAAACTCAGGTGGCAATGGGCTGGTCATGTTTAAAGAATGGCAGACAATCAATGGATATGACGACTCACAAAATGGATCCCCAGATTTCACATGCGAAACCGAAGCCGGTAGGATAGAAGATGGAGAGATGAACTAGACAAGTTCAGAACGTATTGACTCCACAACACCCATGATAGAGAGATCTGGCGAATCCTGGGAAGGTCTATGCCCAACGACGGACGATAAAAGACATTATGATGATGATGAATAATTCCTAATTAACATTTATATCAATCTCTTATTTTAGTATATATCCCATTGTAACTTATGCTCAACCCCTTGACTTTATGAGGAGTAAAAGTGATCAGGTAATTGCGTTGAGAGAAGAAGGGAGTGTACGCTACCTTTATAATGGCTCGCTGCAAAACAAAAGCTGAACGCTATTGTCGCTTTCCACTTTTCGTCTCGAAAGAGTCAAAAAGGGACGTAACGTGAACACCTGAAAACCATGTAATTTAAAAGAAACTAGAAAACTCTTTCCAGTGGAAGACCTCATTGTTCCGAATGGTGGATAGGAGATACCTTCTTCAGCAAACCTTCGGGTGGAAGAGCCTGTGGCTACGGACTGCGTTGCTGTTACTAAATTTCATACAATAAAAAAAAATTCCGAACGTTTTGTGAGTTCATATATCAGTATCTCTTTTTTCAAAGAATCCGTTTCTTAACAGATATTTTTCTATGAGCGCATATTCAGAAGTCACTGGACTTATGATGTGTAAAGCAGACTGCCATAATTTTGAGACGAAATAATTTTCTGCTCGTTGAACAAAAGTACGGCTTTGAAGTATTTCGGTTACTTCTCTTCGGTGTTGCTAGTTTGAATATTTGACGTGAGAATTTAGATAATTTCGAATAGCAGAAGTCAGGGGGATAATTTATAGGAAATAAGAAAAAAGATCTATAATATCTAATACGTGTATTGAATTTCTTGAGAACCGCAGATCCAGCATATTCAAACTTGACACCTTAGTAAAATGACCATTTGCCGAGTAACTGCGATACATACATACATATTCCTTCAATTGTAGTTAGATCAGGGGTAGTGAACTAAAGGGGATCCCTCATCTGGGGATTTTTAGAGTTTCAGGGGAGAGGATTGAGATTACAGATCGGCAGATTCAAACTGGTGGAATATTGATCTTCCTACAAGCTGCAATATAGGAATGTAATATCTGAGTCATTGGGAAGTAGTGGGTCGGAGTGGCAGTCTGAATTTCGGTGAAAAAGGTGTCTAGGCCCGAAAAGGTTGAGAACCACTAGGTTAGATTATAGCAAAAGGGAACATAATTTCTATTGAGCTGTTGAGGTGCTCATGTAGTAAAGATGGTTAAGAGCCGCCACTCTAGCGTATTTGAAAATCAGCAATTATTGTCTCCAAGAACAGAAATTCAAACATGAAATCACATGACTGAAGTGGGGATGTGGGCAGCCACAAGAACGTGTCTGTGGGTCGGCTGAAGTAGGTTGGGAACGATACTGTTAACGTAATGACGAGTCGATTGAGCCTGGGGATAAGTGGGAGAGGCTTGCTAGAGGTTAAGTAAGGATATTTACAAGAACAGAAATTCAAACATAAAATCACATGACCAAATAAGTGGGGATGTGGGCAGCCACAAGACGTGCCTGTGGGTCGGCTGAAGCAGGTTGGGAACGATACAGTTTGCGTAGTGACGAGTCGATGGAGTCTGGGGTTAAGTGGGAGAGGCTTGCTTGAGGTTAAGTAAGGACATTTACACTCGCTGCACTCTTCATTGCACGCGCTACTTAGCTCTCTGAACTCCCGCTTCCATAACCCGACTTTTCTCTTCGAGTGACGGATTTCAGACAAGTCAAGGATGTCTTCAGCCCCGCCTTGTATTGACCCCACACCCCTTGCCCTTAGCGAATTCAAATTAGTGTTTCGACGTCGGAGGGAGTCAGTGCCTGCAATGAGAATCGATCTAGTCTGACGCATGGGTGGGGGGGATCGGAACAAAAGAGTGAGGGAAGAAGGAAAGAGTGGGAGACGAGTTGAAAGGGGAGGAAACAAGAAAAGAGGAGGTAAAAAGAGAATGAAGAGAGGGGAAGAACACGTGTGTGTGTGTATGTGTGTGTGTGTGTAGCTTAATCTGAGACTTACAACAGGCGCAAATTCATAGAACCCCCCAAGCCCCGGATCTCCATTTGTAAAGCCATCATTCACATTATTAACGGAGAAATGGCATTCAAAGAGTTGTCCGGGCTATTGATCTCAATCTTTGCACTGCTTTTGTCGTCATCACAATGTCCCGGCCGAATCATTCTACAGCTTTCTTCAATTGTACAATACGTAAAGAGAATAGATTATTTTTTTCCCAGGAGAAAAAAAAACAAACTTTTCCCCCGTTGAAACTCCTTTTTCCCTGAATACTGGAACCAAGGAAGGCTGTACAATGGATTGGTCAAAACTTTCTGGACACAACAAAGGGAACAGAAAGTATGAATTCAATAGTCTAAGCAATTTGTTACCATTAAGTTATTTGGAACCATCGAATAAAACTGTCATTTAAACAGTCGTCAGTTTTTACATGTTGAGTCGGGGGGATCAATTAAAAGATGCGAAAGAAAACGGGTGATCAATAAACAAGTTAATTCTCTCACATTTTCTGAACTGAAAAAAAAAACAAACAAACAGGGTGAATGACACTGACTTAGGGACCAATTTATCATCAATCTTTTATCATCCGTCGTTGGACATAGACCTTCCCCAGGATCCGCTACATTTCTCTATCATGGGCGTCGCAGAGTCAGTATTTCTGAATTTGTCTAGTCCATTTCTCCATCGTGTATTCTGTCGGCCTCAGTTTCGCATATGATCTATGGGTATCCATGTTGTGATTCGTGATGTCCATCGGTTGTCTGTCATTCTTGCAACATGGCCTACCCATTGCCATTTAAGATTTTCAATAGATTCTATGGTGTCTCTGACTCCCGTTTTCTCCCTGATACATTGTGCTGTCTTGTGATCTCTCCATATGAGGTTGAGCATGATTCTCTCATGTGCGCGTTGCATGCGGAGTTGTCTCTTGATTAAGTTCCATGTTCCAGCTCCATATGTGACTATCAGGAAGATGCATTGGTTGTATATCTTTCTTTTTAGGATTATTGGGATCGTCTGGTTTTTGAAAATTACAAATCAAATTGAACATCACACTAAACGCCCATTCGGGTGAGATGTTAAAAAAAACGGGATTTTTTTTTCTAGATAATGATAAAGAGTGAATGTTTAAATTCCCTTTCCTCTAGCTCCACTGTACACATGGTACATACATGCTCAGATTGCCACCCAGACCAGCTTAAAAACTGAAGTAACCCATGTTGACAGTTTTGGTGACAGTTTTCGTTGACAGTTTTGAATATAAAGCCAACAATACAAAAAAAGTATATAAAATCAAACGATGGTGACTCGTCATTATAGTCAATAATTGAATAACCATAGCGTCAAAGATTCCATTGAAGAATAAATATGGTCAGAATTGATTCCAGTTATGTCATCACTGGTATTTTCCACTACGAAACATCTAAAATAGAGTGAGAAAAAACATCTAGAAGCATCAAATGTTATCAAATGTTATTGATGAACCTGTCCGAATGAGGTTCCTAAAACATGAAATAAAGCTTTTTTTCCCTAGAAATAAATACATATTTTTAGAAGGGTTCTATTGGAGTACTGTAGCCATTTTTCAAGTTTATGGACAAAACAGTATGGCCAGGAGAGCTGTAAAAACAAACTGATAAACAAATACACAAACACATGCATATATGAAAAAGGATAGAACCTTTCATTATCTTTGATGGCTACGGTTATTCAATGGGGGCAAACAGTGATAAATGTATAACTTGAGCGACTCAGCTTCAATAGAAAGAAGGAAAATACCTCACACTGTGCAAAGGCGAATAAAACAAACAAACAAACAAACAAACAAACAAACAAAGACCCGCCTCCGTATGTGCAGGGTCTGATGGAAATAGCATCCTTGTTTTTCTGGCAAGCTTAGAAAAAAAGATATTAATACCTCTAACTTCCCGTCGGTTAAAGTTCAAGTCTATTGACAAAGCCGATGGTAAAATTAGTTCAGATTTGTTTACCGCAAAATAAAGTCAGTTGATAGATTTTGGTTCTTTCAATCTTGGTACATCAGTCGATTATTCAGTTTCATGTTTTCGATCAAACTTTTTTTCGACAATCAGCTCACGACTCTGTCAGCCTGTCTGCTCAATAATCGATGGTAATTATTCGTTGGACCGGCTTAAACTAGGTCGTTATCTAAACTTAATGCAATGAAGTGGCTTAAACTATTTTGACCACTCCAAAACTTTATTTTGGAACATTAAAACATTCATACATTCCAATACGTTTAACTATAAAAGAAAGTCGATTACCAAACAGATGAAAGCAGAAAATTTCACCGATTAAAACTGTCGTTCATTAAGGTTAATGACAAAGGATACAATTTAGGGATAGGCTTAGGGTTAGTATTTAGCGTTAGTGTTAGTGCCAAGTGTAGGGTTAGCTTCAGGGCTGGGATCGAGATTATGGAAAATTTACTGCTTGGTAGACATTGAAGGTTATTTCTTATGAGTGTGCGTTTAGGTGGCCATATTGGAATGCTTTCACTATCCGCCATTGTTTGACCAAATTCATATCCTCTTTGGAGCCAGTCTTAGATCTGAATCAAACCTCAGGCTATCACAAACCCTGAAAATGAGTACAGGAATAGAAAGAAGAAAGATCCAAGTCTTCAGAAACTACATTTATAGTGAAAAATGTAAACGTTCTGAAAGGGAAATGAAAGGCAGGCGGATGAGACCAAAGACATTGTTTTATTTATTATTTTACAAATCCTTTTAGAGTATTGTTCAATGGTAAACAGTTGGCTCCCATATCTGCCTCCGCAGTCAGTTTATTTGGATTATCAAGATCAGAATCGCAGAGCTGAAGGAAGTAGACCGCTACATCTACCTAGGACAACGAATCTTCATAAAATCCTCAAAGAAAGGAAAAATCAAATCAACGAGCACTCTAGCAACCACAAACTTCGAAAACTAGAAAATCCCATCAGTCTTAAAATGAAGGGTCTATGACCAATTCATCGTCCCAATTGTCAACCATGGAGCCGAAACAAGGAACCTAACCATAAGATTGACCCTCAAACTGAGAACCATGCAACGTACACATAAGAAAATCATGCTCAATATCACATGGAGAGATCACAAGACAGCACAGTATACTAGAGAAAAAAAGGAAACAGAAGTCGTGGATATCATAGAATCCATCAGAAAAACCTCAATGACCGGGGCTAGAGAAAAGTCAAGAGTCCAAGATATCATCAAAACTCTTAGAAGATGGAATGGTCATGTTGGAAGAATGTCAGACAACCGATGCACATCACGGCTCACAAAATGGATCCCCAGAGATCATATGCGAAATTGTGGCTGATCGAAAATAAGATGGCGTGAGGAGCTGGGCAAATTCAGAAGATACTGGCTCCACGACACCCACAGTAGAGAGGTATGGCGAATCTGATGTCCAACGACGGATGCTGAAAAGCTGATGATGATGAGTTTTTTTTTGTATTAGAAAAAACCCTGCTTCTTTAGTAGTTTGAAAGAGGGGAATACTTCAATAGCCTTCTCCGATACCTGCAGATGTTTGACTTTTTGATTACTTTCTGACTTGATTTTATTTTATATGATTTTCCTTTCATGGACCCTTCATATCGGGCTCTGGGACTAGTAGGGGTCCACTAACTACACTTTGATAACCACTGAGTCATCATCAGTTCTCAACGTCCATCGTTGGACATTGACCTTCCCCAGGATTCATCACACACCTCTCTCGTGGGCATCGCAGATCCAGTACTTTCTGAATTTGTCTTGCTCGTCTCTCCATCTCTGCTGGCCTCAGTTGCGCATGTGATCTCTGATGATCCATGTCGTGAGTCGTGATGTCCATCGGTTGTCTGTTTTTCTTGCAACTTGGTCGGCCCATTGCCATTTTGATTTTTAAAAAATGGATTCTGTGATGTCTCGGAATCCTGTCTTATCCCAAATGTATTGTGCTGTCTTGTGGTCTCTCCATGTGAGGTTGAGCATGATTCTTTCATGTGCACGTTGCATGGTTCTCAATTTGCAGGTCTGTCTCTTGGTTAGGTTCCATACTTCAGCCCCATAGGTGACTATTGGGAGGATGCATCGGTTGTATACGCTTCTTTGTAGGATTATTGGGATCTTCTTGTTTTTGAAGGTTGAGCTTGCTCTGCCAAAGGCTTTCCATCCTTTTTTCTCTCTTCAGCGCTGCAAACACCCATACGTACCCCCCAAGAAAAAGATAAGAAGGGTGATAAGAGTCGGTGGAGCTCTAAGGCTTCTTCGAATGAGCAACGGGTAGCATGATGTTTTAGAGAGCACTTGATAATGAGACTAGATCTCAGCAAGTGTTCCTTTAAAAATATCGAACTGGCATTTCGTCAACAATCTTTTTGTTGCTGAGATATTTTGCTGACAAAATTTTTGTCGAACGTAAAATTCATAATATTTTCCTTCGGGGTTTCATAAATGAATCTTCATATTTATTATCTCAAAATATTCGTATTTCAAATTGAAAATGAATAATTAAACTAAACTTGATCGTATTTAATTTCAAGTAAATTTTTTTTATATTCGGGTTTTACTTACAATCAGTACATTTTTGGTGTAGAATTTATTCATATTTCATATTACAGAAAAAATTAATCATTCATTGATTTTAAGTAATTCTTATATTATTTTTGTTATTTTGGATTTTGCCAATGAATCCGTATATCTAGAGTCTGTGGATATTATATTCAGCAACGCAAAAAGGTATATTAATTCGTTAGAATGAAAAAAAAATGACTTTATCTAGAATTTTAACATTGTTTCATTAAAAAACCGATGAAATGAAATACAGAACTTTCTATCAATAAGACATTCCACTGAACGGGTTTTAGGACGTTTGAATTTCTTATGATTTATTTAATTTCAATGAGTTTGATTCAGAATCAAAGCGAAAATAGATGGAAAAAATTTGAATGCTAAACGTTGTAGAATATAATGATATTTTCTCCAGCCTCATTCAGGGTTGCCAGGTTAGAATCTGAATTTTAAGCCAAATAATACCCCACAAAAAGCCCAAAATGGGTAATAAGTCAGGGTCTAGTTTTACATTATATGCACACCGTAAATTGCCCACCCGCTTTAGAGCCAACAAACTACCTCCAGCTTGAAAAAGGTCAAGTTTATATCATTATTGAGGAGATAAGCGGTAAGCAATGAGGCCAGGTTTGACAATTTCGCTCTTAGCTAGTGTAGCTCCATTTTGTGAATTTATCTCCTGTAAATGAGTAAATATGGAAACTGGAATGAACTGATCACCGTTCAGAGAAGGTTATTGTGGCTAGGCATTTTTCAACAGACCGTGGTAAGTAAATTTTAGAAAACTGCTAATAATGATATTGACTTTATGTCAATTACCAGGATTCGTTTTTTCACATCGGACAAAAAATGTCCAAAATTTAAAAAAGAAAAGTTACCAGAGTTAAAAAAAAAAGTCCGCAAAAAGCCAAAATTTCTAGTTAAAATAATTAAGCCAAATGATTTGGAAGAAGCCAAATTTGTAAAATTTGGCTTAGAAAAGCACAAACTTGCGACCCAGGCTCCATTTCCAGCGACACCGGTCATCGATATTGACGATGTTTGTGTTTACAGTCCCGGCGTAAAATTATTCCTGTAGCAATGCATAGAGAGCGCTTGTTTTTTTTAGTTTGTCAAACGTATCGATCTAATTCTATTTTTTATGCTAAAACTTACTTCTGTGCCCAATATGTATGCACACCATCTAGTTGTCTCTAGAGGACAGACAAACAGACACTCTCCTATTATCAATATAGATTTTCTGTTCATGACTATGTTGGCTACGACGAAAGCGAATTTGCTGTCTAATGAGTCAATGTTCGAATCGAATTAAAAGCCATTAGGCAAATTCCGATTTTTAAGACACAAATCTATGCAGCACAAAGATCAATATTTCAGAGTTAGAGACCGTCAACTAAAACTATCACGAGAACTGTGAACATAGGTTTCTTCAGTCTTCAAGTTGGTTTGATTGGCGGGCCACCTATGGCAATATATCTACTACGGCTCAGACCGCACCAATAGTGTCAAAGTCAATGATTGAACAGCCGTAACGTAATCATAAAAAAAAATCACCAAACAATAAATATGGTCAGAATAAATTTCATTTATGACATCATTGGCGTTCTCCACTGGGGAAAAAATCTTAGACAGAGTAAGAAAAAATATCTAAAAATATCTAGGATCTTGGGTATCTAGATGTTATGAATCAAGCTGTCAGAATAAGCCCTGGGTAAAAAAAAAACATAAAAAACAAATAAACAAACAAACGAATATTTTTCAAATGAACTGAGTGGCGTACTGATTTTCAAGTCCGTTGACAAAACGGTGAGACCAGTTACGCTGGAACAAACAAACAAACAAATGCACAATCACGCAAATACGTGCACATACAAAGATAAAATCCTTCGCCGTCTTTGATGGCTACGGTTGTTCAAAACCCTTCAACATCTTTGATGGCTACGGTTGTTCAAAACCCTTCAACATCTTTGAGAGTTACGGTCGTTCAACTAGGCAACCTTGCTTTGCCCCTTCAAAAAACTCCCAATTGGAAACATATACTGACGCCCCGTCCTCTTTTCAAAACAAGTCCTCTTCAGAGATCGTCATCGGCAATCCTTTAATCTCTCTGTCTCTGTCTCCCTGTCTCTGTCTATCAGTCTATCCCTCCTTCCGACTGTCTCTCTCTTTCTTTAAGCGACTTTGTCTTCTATTAAGTCAATGTTTTAATCGAATTAGAAGCCATTAGGCAAATTCCGATTTTAAGACAACAACAGAAAAAAAATCGATACTTCTCAGTCATCTGGTAAACTTTGCAAATATTATCTTTCTTGCAAGTAAAATAACAGTAGAGACATGTCGTATAGATATTTCATTCCCCGTGTATAGACACACACACGCACACACATGTATATATATTTAGAGGGAGCGAGAGCGAGAAAGTTATGAATGCAACAGTTATACACTGCACAAGCTCGTTCAATGGCGTTTCACTGCCAAGTGAGTAAGCCCACGGGGTCGGGACTGTTCCTGCATACGCTGTGAAGTCCTTTCTGATTGGTTTCTACTCTTCATTAAAGCCATGCAAAATATTATTGCCTCTTGAGAATTGCCTCTCTGACAATTTTTCCCTGGGTGTGATCATTCACATGGCGAAATTTTACTCAATTCCCTTTAAAACTTGACTTTGGCTTGATGTTGCTATCCTATTGTCAGGGAAGGGGGATGGCTATTATCCACGGGGTAATTGTCCCGGAACCATGAACGTAATGGAAATTTGTCTCCCGAGTCTTCCCCTTATTTGTGGGCTGATATTAATCTATCAGTATTTGAATAACTTCACTTGATGCATTTAGAGTTTGGTGTCGTTAATAGTCGGTTAGAGCACGTATATATATATATATATATATATATATATATGTGTGTGTGTGTGTGTGTGTGTGTGTGTGTGTGTGTGTGTGTGTGTGTGTGTGTGTATTTGAGTATTAATGACTGCATTCTCTGGAGTTGAATAAGACAAACATGTGATCATTCTAGAAGAAAAGAAAGAGATTTTCATTTTTTTTCTTGCTAAAAATAATAAGCCGGCGGGGTTACTTTTGTTTATTGCTTAGCTAAGACGCTAAAAAATAAAGCAGAAGGGGAAACTACGAATATTTCTAAATTAACAGCAGAAAAAAATCAAAAAATCAAAAACGAGAAAATCATTTCTGAAATTTTTTGTGTTAATTTGTAATCTTTTGTTTGGTATTAGCAAAGTAATAATCGTCGCCGATGGATATTTTCGTAAATGAATAAAGAACGAAGAGGGGAAGGTTAGAGAAGAAAAGGAAGGAGGTTGTGCGCATGCGCGTATTTTTACAGTCATTTTTCTCTCCTGCTTTCTTATAGCAATATTTCAATCATCTACTGACGCATTTTTGTGTTTTCTCTATCTCGTAAAAGAAGCAGGCGCCTGTGTACCACCCACTTGAACAGGCCTTCCCCATAATAACGTGATTCGTTAAAGCACGGTTTGCTTTATAACGCAGCGGGGATATTGGTCCCCAAACAGATCCAAATTGCTAGATTTAGCTCCAAAATTGCTAGATTTAGCTCCCAAATATCTAAATTGGTCGTGGCTCTGTTATAATGCGATGGTAACTGGGTATTCAGTCTCTTGGGAGAGGCAAATGGCGTAGCGTTTATGGATGAGAGAGGTGATATATGAAAATATCTGTACAATGGCACACAGAACAATTGCCTCCATAGGACTCCTGCCTTCTGGATAACTGCCTTCCACATAGATGACTCTTTACAATCCATTCATATTTACAATTTACATTGAATTTTTCCTGTGGGTATGAACATATACATGGCCAACTATTTTGCTCCCCCAATCATCAACTATACCAATACAGTTACTATGTTATTGTCAGGGGGCAATTATCCGAGAGGCTGTTGTAATAGAACCGATATTTGTGCACCGTAAACTCTAAATTGACGCGAGCACCGTCAGAGAATCTCCAGGCTCATTGGAGATTAACTCTCTGTCACAAGGTTAAATGATAAAATCATCGTCCGAATATACCAATAAGAAATCGTTTTGAGCAGAGCTGGCATTGAGGTTGCTGATGCCCCGCGAAAGCTGATCTTTAAAATATAGTATTATGTTATTCATTTATGTTTCACAGTAAGAAAGAAATGAATATACAAGAATACCTGTGACAGACTTTGAAGGCAGACGAAAGATTGAGAACTTTGTTTAGCCAATCATCTCCCATGTTCAAATGAACATAGACTATCTAACTGTCGGATGTTCATGAAAAATTCGTTTTTATATCAGGGAATCTTCGTATTTTATTCATTCTTTACCGTCTAAATTGTTCGTATTCATATTTTCATTTTACTTTCAGACACATGACATCGTGATAGGTGCACCGTAGCACTAGGCGACCTGGGCGACTGCCCGTGTTGGCAGTACGTAGGACCGGCTCTTGTTTTGAGAATCTAAAAATAAGGAACAAAGCGACCATAATACAAAGATAATTGGCCAAGTCGATCTGGTTTAAACTATTATTGAAATGACAATGGTTATGTCTGTCCGTCTTTGCAACTATTGTGCTTCGTAGTCGGGCAACGAAATTTGACATCCAAAACGTCCATTGTACCAAGAATATAAGAAAGATCAGATGCAAACATATGCACGCCCCCCCCTTCTGTTACAAGTCCAAAGTAAAGAGATACACACAATGAGTTGGAATCTCTATGTATAAAAGACAGGGACAAACACCGAGACTTCTGACGAACACACGAAGTCGTATCAGACAATTTAGCGTCAATAAATTCAAGACAGCTGTGTGCTACCGACCTCGAGAGGGAGAGAGGAACATAGAGTGAGTAAGTGAGAGAGAGAGAGAGAGAGAGAGAATGAGAGAGAGAGAGAGATAAAGAAAGAGGGACACAGAGACACAGAGAGACAAAGATATATATACATATATATGTATATATACATAAAGAGAGAGAGAGAGAGAGAGAGAGAGAGAGAAAGAGAGAGAGAGGATCAAGGAAATAGAAGGAAACAAAAAGGGTTTGGAGAAATGGTGGGAATAGGCGATAAATAAATACGCTGTGCATTGTGGGTAACAGGAAACCAGCAGTTTTAAACAAGAGGAAATATCCGTTTGGGTCGAACGATTGCTAGTCGATAAAGGACTCGATCACCTTCTATGGCATCTCAGTTTGAACAATTAAACATAGGATGTTGGCAATTCCTCCGTGTTTGATGAATCACCAGCAGATTTTCTGCTATAAGATCAGGAGATTTCGAAAAAAAAAGAAAAAAAAGAAAAAAAAGAAAAAGAAAATCAACAACTTCTGTGCGTCCCCAGACCTCAAAACTTGTGACGATGGTATTGCATGTTGCCTCTTTAACTATTTACTGAAAACCAAACGCTGAACACAGTCCTCACTTTTCGACTTTTATTTTTTCGTAAAAGTGAAAAAGTGAGGTAAAGCGTACTTTATCTCTAACTTCACTCGACCAGAAATGTGTGCTATTCCAACGTAATTACTCTCCTCTCTTAAACTCTCAAAGGAATATTTGCGACGATTACCATTTAGAATCGCCTTTTGTACTGGATATGGGTTTGTTTCGGTGAGAATTACAGGATTAACGAGTTCTTTAGATACTGCTTTTAGATCAGGATTGCTATCTTATCCTTTTTGACATGCAGTCACATGAGGTTCTTGAAGTTTTCTTTTTGCTTCAACTGAATTATATGTTAAGTAGTTGCCCCATGCCGTCAGAAAATGACGGAATATATTTAATATACGGATATACACATTACATTTTATATACGTGGCTAATGAAGATTTGCGTTCAAAATGAATTCGGGGAATATAGTTCTGTTGACCACAAAGGGATATCAATTTTTTGTTATGGTTTACATCACTTTCTATTTTTATTAGACTTCAGGTTCAGCCTTTTTATTACGTAACCATGACATAAAATTCTATTTTCATCACGTCAGTTGCACCCCTTAGCGTGATGGATACAAACGCTCATTGCTAAATATTATGTGTCGATTTGTAGGAGTTTCTCATTGGGTTTCGTCTCTAGAGATAAACTTTGAAAGTTTTGACTAGCATTGTTACCCGGCAGGAATATTGAATTAGAAAAAAATCCTGAAAATAAGATTGATAGTGATACAAGTATAGCACGTAGTAGGGGATCTAAATTCATCTATGGTCGTCTTGTGATAAAGGAGTTCTCTGTTCACCAAAAGACTGAATCACATGCATGATTCATACAATAAAATACACAGAACGTTATCTTTTATAAGTATTTTTCTCTTCATTCGTCAGAAATTGATTGAATTGGTAGATAGATAGATAGATAGATAGATAGATAGATAGATAGAGAGTGAGTGAGTGAGAGAGAAAGAGGGTGGGTAGAATTGGGGACTCTCGTCACGAAAAGAAGAAAAAAGATTGACACTGTCTAAGAGTCGGTGAGGCAATCTAGTCCTCTAGTTGAAATCTCATTTGCAACGTTCCTCCAGTCCGGGAGCCCACGGCTCCAGATAACCAAGCAACTGCTTCCCGGTGTTCTATCGATGGTCTCTCGGCTTACTACGCTACTCTCATTTCGTCGCTCGTATATAAGCTGTTTTAGGGGTTGACCTTGATCCACGACAACCGCAAAATTCACCCATGAATCGCTTATCTACGTATCAATCGCGTGATCCACTCACGAATTTCATGTCAACGTGTACATCGCGCGATTTAGTCATGAATTCACCCATGAATCGAATCACATGATACCCTTGGTTGTCTCACAAAATAACACGGATCTGATCTTTAATTATGTAAACCTAACATATAGATCATCTGCAAGAAATACTTATACTGGTCGACGAATTGACCTGTGGCTGTGATATCTAATATGACATGTATTATTCGTTACCCAGCTTCGAAAAAATCATGTACTTATAAAAGAAAGCATTCATAGATATATCAATAAATGAATAGTACTGGTAAACACTTCAAGTGAATGGAAAAGAACGGAAAAAGACTAAATAAATGAATATTTTAGAAAAAGAACAGGTTGAATAAGAATAAGAGGAAAGAATGGATTTATAAAGGTGAAAAAGGCAGGAGGCCTGAACAATTAAAAGATTCTGTGGAAAAAGACAAAAAAAGAGGAATTGATGGAAATAATTGACCAGAAGAGAATTGACAGAGAGAATGAAAGTGAAGGAGAGTAGAAAAAATGTAAATAAAAAAGAAAGTCGGAACGGGATATTGGTAGAAAGAAAGAAGGAATGAGATCCAGATAGAAAGAAAGAAGCAACGAGATATTGGTAAAAAGAAAAAAGCAATGAGATATTGGTAGAAAGAAAAGAGGAACGATATAAAAGTTGAAAGAAGGAACGAGATATCATCATCATTCTTTTAACGTCCGTCGTTGGACATAGACCCCCCCCAAGATTCGCCAACTTCTCTAACGTGGGCGTTGCGGAGCCGATATTTTCTAAATTTGTCCAGTTCATCTCTCCATCGCGTATTCTGTCAGCCTTGGTTTCGCATGTGATCTCTGGGGATCCATGTTGTGTGTCGTGATGTCCATCGGTGGGTATCCTCAACTTTCGCTTCTCGTCACTTTTTCACTTCGAAGAACGTTCAACGTACGTTTTGCTTCTTCCCTCTTCTCCTACACCGAAGTCTTCTTCAACACCTACCACACCAACGTCCGATGACTCAGCCTAACATGCCGTCATCACAATCTTTTTGGTATGGTAATGCTGGAAATGTTTTTCCCACCCATACAAATTAATCGTAACTGCTTCCTTTTCTTTGCATCATTTCGGTTCACAAAAGTTTTTTTTTTTTTACTTTAATAAGAATGCTCTATTTTTGGAAATCTATATTTTGAACGAACTGTTTGCTGCTCTCTGCATTTCTCCAATATTGAAGCATCGCAAATTTTCAATGCACTATTTTCGAACAATAGAAAATGGCCGCTTATAAACATATGAAGAATGAGCTTATTCGCAGTGGAAAACAATATTTATGTTTTCCATTTGTCTAATATGCATCAAACCATTAGTTTTGGTTCAAGTAGCCTCACACTGACAAATATATTTTATCAGTTCTTTTTTTCTTAAAAAAAAAAAAAGAAAAAGAAATGTTTCCGCTGTCGAAATATTGTATTATCTTGAAATAAATGAAAAAAAAAAGTATGGTGGAATTTTATGTGTCCATTGTCAAAATGGCAATGCATGAATGACTTGCTGGATAGAAACGGCTTCTGATTGGTACGGATGCTTCATAATAATTCTAACCATTAACACTCGAAAGATTCTCCGTCAGTCGTAGGAAAAAAATGTCGAGTCCATCGAAAAAGAAGAATTGTCCAGAAACGAATCGAAAGACGGAGAATGAGAATACACGGAGAGAGAGAGAGAGAGAGAGAGAGAGAGAGAGAGAGAGAGAGAGAGAGAGAGAGAGAGAGAGAGAGAGAGAGAGAGAGAGAGAGAGAGAGAGAACTGTACAAGGCGTCTCAAAAAGGATGCAATTGTCTTCTTCATTTGTATTCAAACTATTTTAAAACTAAAAACAAAACAGACACTGTATTTGGAGACATAGATCCAAAAAACGATCACCAAAACAAGCCTGCCTGCTGTAGGATCGAACCTCAATCCTACTTCTCTTCCTGATGAAGAACGAAAAACAAAGAACGAAATACGACTCGTCAGTTTGGCTCAGTTGGCATGAGAGCCGTTCGGCAATCACATGGATGTGATTACAAACTACATTAGGGAAATTATATATATATATATATATATATATATATATATATATATATATATATATATATATATATATATATATATATATATATATATATATATATATATATATAGTTAAACGCATTGGGATTGACAATTAGTGAAGAGTTTATTCCCCTGTATTTGGTGAAAATTGTTCTTGCTACAGGGGTATACTGTCAACTATAAGTTTGACAAAAGAGAATGAGGAATTTCCAGAAAGTATGCAATCGTCTTTTCAGCAACTAGTATTTTAGCTATTTTATAGCTAAATATTATCTTCAAAGACAATGATTACAAAATGATGCTAATTACAAATACATTTAAACTTTACAGTAGACTCACCATCAAAGTCAATGATTGAATAACAGTAACATAAAGATTGAGAAGAACGAGAAATCAACGTAAACATTACTGATCGAATTATATATTGTTGGTATAATACCAACTGCAAGAAAAATGTGGCTTTAAATTTGAAACAATGTAAAACAGTTCCATCGAAAAAAAGTCAAAATAGATTTTATTCATGACGTCACTGGCG